>CM046810.1:18363568-18388568 GCA_025617405.1 Perca schrenkii | reverse complement strand
CGGGGCCTGAAGAGCTGAGGCTCTAAGGCTGATTGGCCACTCAGCACAGCACTTAAAAAAGCACCAAAAAACTTTGAGAAAAGCATAAAAAAAGGGTAAAAAAAGAATAATTGAAAAATGCAAAAAGAAAAAAGAAATTGACAAAAAGCAAAAAATTGTGAAAAAGCACAAAAAAGTAAAAAAAGGGTCAAACATTTTGACAAAACCCCCAAAGGTGAGAAAAAAACATCACAATCATCAAATAAAGCAAAAACATACAAAAAGTGCAAAAATCGATGAAGAAAGCACCTAAAAAAACTGCTAAAATGTTGAGACAAGCTAGAAAACGTCGAAGAAGGCATCGCAAATGTTGGAAAAGCGCCAAAAACATGGAAAAAAGTACCACAATCATCAAAATGTCAAAATGTGGAAAAAAGCGCCAAAAACGTTTTTAAAAACCTGTCAAAAATTACCAGAAAAGGTCCAAAAACTTTGAAGAAAGTGTCCCAAATGTTGGAAAAGCACCAAAAACATGGTGAAAAGCATCACAATCATCAAAAAAAGTGCCTACAAATGTTGAATTGGTTAAAGTATTTAGTAAAATAGCTAAACTAGTACATGTATCAAGACAATTAAACTTTCCAAGGACATCTGGTGCCAGGCTACGAGAATCCAAAGCAACAGATACAGATAGTGGAGACATTTTGTGTGATTTGCTGTGTTTCAGATCTGACTATAAGATGGAAATGTTGCTCCTAGCACCTTAGACTGATGCCCACATACATAATTCAGGAAATCAATCCACAGCGTTGTAGAGGAAGGTCTGGCTAGTCCACACAGCATTCCTGGATGGGAGAAAAACGTGCTCTGGTTTATTGGCATTTCTTTAAACCAATCACAATCATCTTGGGCAGTGCTAACCTCCGGACGGAGCCACGGTGCCTCTGCTAAATAGTCTCAGGAAGGAACTTGTTTTGGTGGAACGTGTACGTTCAAAAGTAGTTTTAGTCGTGGAACAGAAAACTACTTTTCTGTAATATCTGCTGAAACTGACCCTATGTTCCAGTAGAACTACATGAGGCAGGTAATTTAAAAAAAATCCTGGCTCGGGGAGGGACTGAGAAGTTGTCGATGTTCTAATTTATTGGCCAAGTCCTACCTTCAGCACCTTTAAACATCTTGAAAAGTAGTGCAAATAGCTAACATACCCGCTCCCCCCCCCATGTTTGAACTGAGCCCTGAATGTTTATAACATCTGATGCAGATAATATGACAGTTACATATATTCTGTTTGCTTTTATTGCAGCTGTAACGGAGAGAGACGTCTCTGTAAAGAGGAAGGCGTACCAGTTCTTCTAATGGAGCCCCGTGCGAGACGTTTCTTGAAACACTTGTTCGCACACATTCTCCTGGCTTCAATTGGAGCTTTAAGCCACATAGTGTATGCATCAAAAGAGGAGAAGGTTAACAGTGAGAGATAAAAAGATCCAGAGAGAAGGCTCTGAGAGTGTGCAGACCGTGGAAATGAGATGCTGATGCGCCGTTAGCTCATTTGTCACTGTTCTCCTTCGCAGGAAAGACCCTGTAAAGTATTCATGGGCTGCTTTTTTAACTTTACATTTTCCTTTCTGCATTAGATCCCTATTGACTCTCTCGGAGACCTCCCCAGCAAAGAATCTTTTGAGAGAAACGATGAAGCAATGATGTGCCAGTTTGATATCGCAGCTGAGGCAGAACGGCTGCTGGGGCATAGCGAAACGTCTATTCCCTCGCCAGATTAACGCTGGCTGTGTCATACAAGAAGAAAGCAAGGTGGAATAGATATAGATGTGATTTAAAATTATGTCATGAATCAATTCCTACCATAAATAATTCAACAGGGTAGTGAAGGCTGAAATTAAAAGCATACAGAACTAAACAAAAAAAGGCACTCTGAGAACGCAGACCTCCGCCAAGGCCAATGGTCCATTGGTCCAATTTCCCAAGTTGAGAAGTCGTTCGTTATATTCGGTGTGTTCATATGCTTTAAGTCGTAATGTGGAAACAAGGATGTGTTCTGTTTTATTGCTTTTATTGGACACCAACATTGTTGTAATTCATCCTGAGGGGAACATGAATGTCTGACCAACATTTGATGTCAATATATCCAATTAATTGTTCATTTTCCTCAAAACCCATGAATCTTTTTCTTTCCGGCGGTGGTGTAGTCTACGTGATATGCGGGTATACGCAGTATACCCACTAAGAAATCTCCAAGACTTTCCATATACCCGCTTAAAAATGTGCAATGATATGCAACAACATAGTTTTGTGACAGAACTTTCACTTCAGATATTTGTATTCACAAATACGGGGTAATGTGAGAGCAAACTAAACTAACACTGCAGAACATGCAGAGAGACTTTTCTCATCTTTCATCGACCCGCTGAGCACAGTGTGTGCGTAGTGTGTAGTGTGTGTGCGTGGTGTGTAGTGTGTAGTATGTGCGTAGTGTGTAGTATGTGCGTAGTGTGTAGTGTGTGCGTAGCAACCGGGCCCAAATGCTCCGCCTACACTAACGCCAGCTTCCTCCCTTCACCACACATTTAAGACAAATATGAGTAGCCCATTTTATTTTGTCCTCATTGTTTTGTGATCCAGGCTCAGGTCCCTGATGTGAAAGGCCCCTTATTGCTTTATATTCCATTATATATTTGATATATTTTGAATGTCATCTGTGTTTTCCTTCTCATAGGATAAATAAAGGTATTTCCACCATAAATTGGTTCATAAAAGTGTATCAGAATGCAGAAATGAAGTGTTTGACGCTCAAAATAACCCTGGGGCCACACGTTGATATAACCCCCCCAAAGGATATATGTGGTACAGTATACCCACTATAATACATTAGACTATACCACTGCTTTCCAGTCAACTAAAATCTAAAATAAAATATCTTGATAAATCCTTATTATTCCATGACATTAAACTCCCAAGATACCAAAAGACAACAAAGAAGTTCCTGTTTAATTCCACAAAGCATTATTGCCAAACACGTTAATCTGATATTGTGTGGCCTTAATTGTGCATTAAACCCCCCATTTGCGTTCACAAATCTGCTTCCCAGCATCGTCCTCTCTATCACCTGCTCCTGTAATCAAATTTATTCTGTCATCACTCGACACTGAATAAAACATGAGGTCTATTTGCATCACTGAGGAAGCATCGAGTCTCATAGCAAGTGCAGAAAGAAAGCACAGTGTCTGCCTCCTATCTCATAGCAGACAAAAGTGCTTCTCGCGGTCAGGGGCCTTGGATATCTTCATCTCCATAAAATCCCTCTTGGTTCAAGTCGAGGTTGAACACTTTGGCAGTGGATCTTGGCGTTCCTTTATGCTCTACCCTTCGCCTGTGCTTTGGAGATATGCGGGCTCGAGATATGCTTTTGCTTGGTGTCAAGAATAGAGAAATCTATCTTTTGCCACCTTGCACGTAGAAAAGTTATTTGTTTTGGCCAAGTCTTTTAAAGAAAAGGAGGCTTTCCCTTAAGACTATATACACAAAAATACGTTGCATAGAGATAGCATGGAGTATTTAGATTAAAAAACCTTTGGACTGTGACCATTTCAGTGTCAGACAAATCAATTAAAATACATAAATAACTGTTGCTTCAGTGGATTTCTGGACTATAATAATACAGAAGCTCCTGCAAATCCCCCCCAAAGAAAAACACAAAAAAACTGCTTCCCCGCCAACTCAGAGATATCTTTTTGAAAGCGCTCGTCTAAGATAAGTTTGAAGGAAATATACAGAAAGAGGCCTGCCTGCATTATCTGATGAGCTTCCCAATTCTGCTCTTTCCACATTTTGTCCGAGGGAATGTTTTTCATGGAAGCCCATTTCTGCCAATGTAAGCTATTATAATGCAAAGTGATATCATTACTTCGCCTAAACATACACAAACCCATGTACGTGTCTGTACGCATTTTGAGCTATTCGCGTGTATGTCTACGCTGTATTCAGCGGACGGGTTGCAGACTGATCTCAAGAAGTGACGTATTTATGACACGCCAATTCGTATGCCATTTTGGCGTGTTATCAAGATGCAGAAATAATCGCTTTTCAGACGGTTGAGTTTAGGAAAACAATAACGGGGTTGGATTAAGAAAAAGAAGAAAGCGACGGTTGAGTTTAGGAAACGTGACACGCTGGACCCAATCCCCGGTCTCCCGGGTGAAAGTCCTGTGTTTGACCCATCGACCCCCCGGCCAACCTCCCTACGGGGATTTTCGGGCTTTCATACTACTCTCTATGGTGTAAATTGACACGCAATCGCAAGGTAATGTAAGTCAATGGAGGCCAAACGGCGCTGATAAACACGCTAAAAAGCGATTATGCGTCTTGATAACACGCCAATAATGGCATACGAATTGGCGTGTGATACATACGGCACTTCATGAGATCAGTCTGTATAATGAGAAACTTTCTCTTATTTATGACCAAAGTTTTTATTATTTCTCACGTTTTCCTACATTCACAACACATGCAAAAGAGAACGGTATACAAACTCAGAACAAGCTGTACGCTAACAGTAGTAATGGCCAAATGAAGCCAAATGACAGTACACATCTTTATCTTGATTTGGGGACAATGACATGGCTAATAGCTAGCTTGTGGGAGTTAAACATACCGTCACATTATATTTACTGATTGTCAACCGTACACAATGTTATTGACTTTCAATAGCGATACGCTAAGAAATATCCGTGTGTTAACAGTTGTATGACTGTATTTTTTAAGAAAAATTGTGAGTCACAGTTGTATTTTTTTCCAAATTGTATGATTTGTGCTCCGATAACTTTTGTCGGTCACGGAGGGTTTGGGGAGAGGGTTTTTGTCCATTTTTCATGTTTTTTTTCAAGTTTTTTTCATGGCTAATAGCCAGCTTGTTTTGTAGTTTACATACTGTCAAATTATTACTGATTGTCAACCGTAGACAATGTTATTGACCTACATTCTTGCCCGAATAGTGTTAGCTTTCTGGCTCAGAGCTGTCTGAGCAGACTATATAAATATCTGCCGTTGCTAAGGGTGGCAAGTCGTATCTTAGGTATGTCCCATTTACATGAGCGGTGAACAACGTTTGCATTGCATAAGAACCTTATGGGTAGCAGAGTTATGGTTTATAAAAAAACTTTAGATTTTGATTCATTAAATATAAATCAATGCTTTTAAAAGTGTCCATGGTATGTCCTTCGAGGTGTCCATTGTCACCTATTAATGTGTATCAGATGGTTCACGCCTCGCCGTCGTTCAATGGACACCTGGCCGGGCATTAACCCTTACATACTAACTCATTAATTTGATAAAGTTTCTCATTGTAATGACTTAGAGGATCTTTTTCCCCCCTTCACATTGGCAGAAACTGGCTTCCACAGTTTTGTAGCGATAATACAAAAAAGAAAAAAGCTTAACTGTTTTAAATGAGGTCATCCAAACAATGTCTTTCTCTGGCGTCCAGTGTTTTTTGACTTTGCCTGTAGAGAAGCTGCTTGTCTGAGTGCTGATAAAAATCCGGGTATAAAACCTGCCGTTGAAGACGAATGAGTCCCACAGCCACTCTCGCCTATCAGTGGCGAGCACAGACGAGAAAAGAGGCCTGGGAAACATGTCGGGGAGCTATCTCTCCTGCCCTCTTCAGTCACAGGCAGAATTAAAGCTGAAAAGGTTTGCGGCGAGGATAAAAGAGAAGGGTGATTGGCAGACATGGAGAAGAATAAAACATGTTGGAAGAAGGGCAGCAGGGTGAAGCATTATTGATTTTATAACAGGTATTTTCAGAGCGATGTGGGGGCATTTGGATTGCTGACCAACTATACAGTCACCAAGCCCAAAAAAAGCCTAAAGATAGCTGTTTGACAAAAAAGCCTGGCTGAAAAAATGATTTCAGCCCCCGGCTGGAAGCCATTATCTTCAAATGGGTCAGAGCGTGCACAAATGAGAGGAAAAGATGCCAAGCTCCACAACACTCTTCACAAGCTGGATTTCAATTCCAAAGACGTGCAGAAAGACATTAGTGATTGTAGAGTATGTGCTCTCAATCAACAGAAACAGACAAGATACAGACATGGAAAACATGTTCCTTAACAGCAGCCTTTTGACAAATCTCCTGCTACATGAAAAACAGTAAAGCATGAAGTGAAAGAGGGTAATCAACGATAACAGAAATGGAAAACATGTTCCATGGCAACACGACAGACTGCAGTGACAATAAAATCACTCCAAAGTCTTCTGCGGTGTATACAAGTTTCACCTTGAATTCTTTAAGTATGGCAACACAGGATTTAAAGTGCATTATGTATTATGTTTTGTTTGATTGGCTATCATTACACTTAACAGCGGCATTTTGACAAATCTCCTGCTACATGAGAAACTGTAAAGCATAAACTGAAAGAGAGTAATCAACAGATCCTGGTAAACATGTTCCATGGCAACATGACTGAGACTGCAGCGGCAACAAAATCACGCCAAGCCTTTTGCGGTGTACGAAAGCTTGACACTTTGACATTTTGGAAGCTTTTTTTAACATTTTTGCTGCTTTTGTGTTCATTTCTGGTCCTTTTTTGGTGCTTGTGGACATTTTGATGCTTTTTTAAACGTTTTCTGGCACATTTGTTCAATGTTTTTGGCACTTTTTTCCACGTTTTAAAATAATAGCAATATATGTGCAAAGAACTCAGAACTAATTCGATCTGAAATCAAAGTCAAGATGAAAATGAATTTAAAATGAATGGAAATTGCAGAACTGCTACACTCTGGCTTTGTGTTATTGATTTCTTTATTTGAAAATGAAAAGTTAACAAATTTGCACATCAGAACAACATGTTGTTAGAGTCCTTTTGGGATCTGACCCAGCGATATTTTCACGCAAATGATTTGAATCCCAATTAAAACAGATTTAAAACTACAATCACTCTGTGGATGGATGGAAGAGTCAAAGGCACATGCAAGGGAAGAAATTAACCACAATTTGAGCCAGGAGAGGGAAAATAACATGTACAACTACAGAGAGTGTGAGCAAAAGACGGAGAGAAGGAAAAAAAGCCAAGGAGACGACCCCACTTTGAGGATGAAAGGAGGCATGGAGGGGAAGTGGATGGATGTGCAAATGATGTGAAATCCTATTTCAGCTGCCTGAGGGAGCCGTGCACCAGGCTTCGCCGGAGGGTTCCTCCGTTAAAGCCTGCTCAGCGAGAGGACGGGCGACATGTGACATGTAGTAAGTGTTGAGGCAGACATGAGCAGAGATGAAAGGGGGGAGGAACGGATTACACCGAGGAGAAGAGTCTTTAGAATTTCACAAGGACCGTTTAAACAAAATGTATGACAAGGACAGTGTTACACTGATAGTACTTTGATTAGGGTTGAGTACCGAAAGTTCCTAAACATCCGTTATCTATCAGACCGAATGACAACGCAGGTTTCTGGTGCCTTATTTCGGTGCCTCTTAAGCACATTTCTTTATCTCCAACATTTTTTTTGCATTTCGGGCGCTTTATTGGGCGCTTTATTTGTGTTTGTTATGTTTTGGACGCTTTTCTGCTTTGTTCTTTTACGTTTTTAATGCTTTTTCCAAGAAGAAAAATTGAAAAAGAAATTGTGCCTTCTTGACACTTTTCTTGGCTGCTTTTTTTCATTTCTGGTCCTTTTATGGCGCTTTTTGGACATTTTGATGCTTTATTAAAAGTTTTCTTACACGTTTTTGGGGCTTTTTTCCACATTTTCCAGATCCCAATGCAACAAGACAGTTTATCATCTGCATAGAAACCTCTGTACTTCCGTTCTAACTTCAGACTCTTCAGGCTTTTTTTTGTAGCTGGATATCATCTGTAGCATCTTAAAAAATGAATGAAGATAGTGAGATACTTGCTTCAGCTGCATTTCTAGTAGAGATGAAATGGAGAAAACAAGGTTTTATTTCTTCGATTCTCTGCTTTGTCCTAATGCCTCTCTGGGATCGTAGTAGACGTTGGTAGAAAAAAAAAGGAAACACTGCTCCAAAAGATGGCTATATAAAGGTGGTTTTCCATTACCAGTACCTACTCGACTCGCCTCGCCTCGCCTCTACTCTACTCTACTCGACTCGCCTCGCGTCCGTTTTCCATTGCAGATGGCTGGTCGTCATAGCGACTGCCGTGGGCGTGGCTTAGTAGCTTGCTTTTCCCATTGACAAATCCCCGCCGCATTTCCTGGTTCTCTGTCTCCGTGAACAACATGAAATCAAAGAGATATTAACGTTTACTGCTCCAGATTTCCCACCGTGATCACATATATATGACTCTAGAGTCGCTACTCGCTTTGTTTCTCTCACATATATATGACTCTAGAGTCGCTACTCGCTTTGTTTCTCTCACATATATATGACTCTAGAGTCGCTACTTGCTGCGGAGATAATCGCCGTCACTCTCTCACTTCTCCCTCGCTCCCCACACGCACACATACGGCGACTTGACACACACACATCACACATTACACACACCAGCGCACCAGTATAACCATCAGGCCACTTGTATGCTACGGAGAAAGCTCTGCGTGGAGCCTCCGGCAGCAAAAACCACCGCTGGCTAAACTATTTAAAAATGCCGTCTGTCGCTGGCAATGCGGTGATCAGTGACGATTCTTTCCGACCAGTCAGCAGCCTGCAGGGTTTCGCGTCACCTTCTCAGCTCGCCTCAGCTCGCTTGGAACCTCGACTGAGGAGGTGCGAAAAAAAGTATCTGTTAGCAGGTACCAGGTACTTTTTTTCGTAATGGAAAACCAAAAAAAGCGAGGCGAGGCGAGGCGAGTAGGTACCATGTAATGGAAAAGCACCATAACAGACCGCAGATTTTGGTGCCACTTAAACCTTGTGTTCAAAATGTACACCATTTGTAGACATGTTTTTACATTTCTTTTTTTCATGTTTTTGGTGCTTATTTCAATCATCATCAGTATCAGAGGAATGAAGGTAATGGATAATCACAGATATGTCAAAGGTTAGTCAGGATAATGCCATAAAATAAAACACGTAGAATTCAGTGAAAGTAGAGATCTCTTGAAGAGCATTGTATGGAACCATACGTGTTATTTTGGGGAAATTTGGTTGAAAGAATCCCAAATGTCTGATATAGAAACTTTGAAAATAGGAGGGTTTAAATACCCGCGCTGCCCTCTGGTGCTCCGAAACTAAAGTGACGGGCAGCTAGAGCAGCAACTAACTATTCTTTTCACCTTGGATTAATGTGAGGATTATTTTCTGGATGAATGGATTAGTTGTCTCTAAAACGTCAGGTTTTAGGTTTTCCGGCTCAGTCGAACGCCGGCAGGCCAAAGAGCTGCGGCTCAAATGCCTCCATGCTCCGGAGTCGCAGCGTGGCCTCCTGGGTAAGACCCGGGTCCATGTTGTCGTCGGGAATCATCACGACCTGCATCCCTGCCGCCAGCGCCGCCTTCACGCCGTTGGGAGCGTCTTCAAACACCAGGCACTGAGCAAAGGACAGAAGACAGACAAACTACTCAATGTCCGTCCTAGTTGGGCCGACCCTAGTTTGTGCGGTGTGTCCCGCACCGTCACCACGCGTCAGCGGCTGTCGGCAGTCCGATGAACAGCCAATTCATCCGATTGGCTGTTCAGCTTCAAAATTGAGAGTGAGGAAATCAAACGACCATGACAGGCACACCCAAGGCTCCATTTATTTTTCATCTTGTCTGATCAATCCAACACATATGAAGAGCTGTCATAACTAGTCTAAAAATGATGTTCGAAGGTTCCTTCTAAAATCACACATGTTCGAATGATTGGATGTCCATAAGATGGCAAACGTACAACGAGATATACATAACTTGTGTAGGTATATTTATTCCAACAATTACATGTCTTTTAAAAGATCTCTACATACCTACACATTACAAAATAAACTAACTTTAATACACTAATATCATACACCGTGATATTTAATATAAAGACCGTAATAGACTCTCTCTCTGCGCCCTCTGCACTGCTAAACATTTACCCCCCCAAGCAAGGTACAACAACAAGGTAGCTTACTAGGCAGCTTCTAAATTAGTAAAATGTAACAACTTAATGTTTAATTCACACGCTCTTGTCACATCATAGGAAAGCACATTGCTATCGCCAGATGAGTTTGTTTGGCAAATTTTCGCTAACCAGTGTATGATGAAGGCATGCTGGGTGGGTGAAATTGGCAAGCTAACGTTAGCTAACGAGCAGCAGCGGGCCGTTCATTCGCTCTGCTCCCACTGTAGGGAGACTTCTTTCCTGAGAGAAGAGATGACAGCCCGGGAGAGGGACAGTCTGGTTGGCCATCTCCCAGTACTGCGGTCTTCCCAGCGGGGAGTGAAGCAGAGGAACCATCGGCTCTCTTCGGTTCTGCTGCTGCTAGAGCAAACGCTGTTTGTTGTAGGTATCAGAGCAACGTTAGTTTTTGGCCCGGACAAAGATAGACAAAAGATATACACTAGGGCATTATAGTGATAACTTCACCACAGTGAAGTAGCATTTCTACCCTTAGAAGTCAAAGAAAAGTGTCTTTCTGTGGGATTCAGTGCAGCAGCGACTAGTTTAAAAAAAACTGTCGCTGCTGCACTGAATCCCGTCTGCTACCGTCTTTTTGGGGAAATGGATAAAGGACAACAGCATTTGGGAGCCAGAACTGAGTCCCTGCGAAATGCCGAGCCAAGTGAAAATATGGAAAACATAGAAGCTAATTGGCATTGGAAATACTTAACTGTGCACATTTTCAACAAGGACACTCCAACAGCTGCAGTAAATGAATATGGCTGAACCGTCAGCGCAAGGTTAATCACTTTTTGGGATCCAATAAGAGGAACAGATACTAGAAACTGTTCAACACTTTAAAATGAGAGAGGCAGGGGCAATTAGAAGGCTGCTTTAAGGGGTGAAAACAGTCTTTCTACGCTTTTAAATGCTTGTTTAATTGCTTTTTTAATTGCTTTTTTAAAAGTTTAAGACAATTTTTAATGCATTTTTCGACTCTTTTTTAAACACCTTTTAAATGCTTTCTTAAAGGTCCCATGACATGATGCTCATTGGATGCTTTTATATAGACCTTAGTGGTCCCCTAATACTGTATCTGAAGTCTCTTTTATATAGACCTTAGTGGTCCCCTAATACTGTATCTGAAGTCTCTTTTATATCGACCTTAGTGGTCCCCTAATACTGTATCTGAAGTCTCTTTTATATAGACCTTAGTGGTCCCCTAATACTGTATCTGAAGTCTCTTTTATATAGACCTTAGTGGTCCCATAATACTGTATCTGAAGTCTCTTTTATATAGACCTTAGTGGTCCCCTAATACTGTATCTGAAGTCTCTTTTATATAGACCTTAGTGGTCCCCTAATACTGTATCTGAAGTCTCTTTTATATAGACCTTAGTGGTCCCCTAATACTGTATCTGAAGTCTCTTTTATATAGACCTTAGTGGTCCCCTAATACTGTATCTGAAGTCTCTTTTATATAGACCTTAGTGGTCCCCTAATATTGTATCTGAAGTCTCTTTTATATAGACCTTAGTGGTCCCCTAATACTGTATCTGAAGTCTCTTTTATATAGACCTTAGTGGTCCCCTAATACTGTATCTGAAGTCTCTTTTATATAGACCTTAGTGGTCCCCAAATACTGTATCTGAAGTCTCTTTTATATAGACCTTAGTGGTCCCCTAATACTGTATCTGAAGTCTCTTTTATATAGACCTTAGTGGTCCCCTAATACTGTATCTGAAGTCTCTTTTATATAGACCTTAGTGGTCCTCTAATACTGTATCTGAAGTCTCTTTTATATAGACCTTAGTGGTCCCCTAATACTGTATCTGAAGTCTCTTTTATATAGACCTTAGTGGTCCCCTAATACTGTATCTGAAGTCTCTTTTATATAGACCTTAGTGGTCCTCTAATACTGTATCTGAAGTCTCTTTTATATAGACCTTAGTGGTCCCCTAATACTGTATCTGAAGTCTCTTTTATATAGACCTTAGTGGTCCCCTAATACTGTATCTTGACCAACTACCACTTTGCTCGTTTGAAAGCCATGATGTCTCTCTCTCTCTCTCTCTCATGGGTGGGCCAAATTCTCTGGGCGGGCAAAGCAGAGAAAGGGGAGATAACCTTGCTCCTTATGACCTCATAAGGAGAAGATTCCTGATTGGTCCATCTGAGCTTTCATTTTCTCAAAGGCAGAGCAGGATACCCAGGGCTCGGTTTACACCTATCACCATTTCTAGCCACTGGGGGACCATAGGCAGGCTGGGGAAACTCATATTAATGTTAAAATAAACCTCATAAAGTGAAATGTTCATGCCATGGGACCTTTAAGATAGTTTTTCAACTTTTTTGTTGCTTTTTTTCCTGACATTTGTTTATGTTTTTTGAAGTGCTTTAAATGCTTAAGACAATTTCAAAGTTTTTGGCACTTTTTCAGCCGTTCTTTGTCAACCTTTTTTTTTTTTTTTTACACACCTTTTTCTAAATTTTTGGAGCATTTTTTCAATGTTTTTCTATAGATGCTCTTGCCACTTTCTCCTCTTTGTTTCCTTTCTTATTAACATTGGTGGATTATTATTATTGGGCTGAACACAGCTTTAAACAGCCGTACAACGAGTCCTAAGCTCTACAGAAGCCCCAAAACAAGCGGAATCTCAGACAGAAAGGCTCGCAGGACCTTTGTTCATTTTTCCTCTAATACTCCGGCAGAACAAAGAGTCTCTCTAAACCCTCACTGACTTCTGTGATGTCACTAAGCCTGAAACCGGAGGACGCCGAACAATGATGGCGGAAACACCGAGAGTTCACAACGGGGCAATTAAAGCGAGCTGCAGGAATGACCCTTTAATCTGCTTCAACATGAACTCAAACGGGTGAAAACGGCCCAGCTCGCAGCGGAGTACAGATGGCAGTTACAAAAACTAAAAAAAACTCTTTATAGCTCCTCGTACGTAGGCCGAGAGTCAACTGTCTCTTTTGTTTTCAACGTTTTTCTGCGTTTTTTTAATGTTAGTAATGCTTTTTTCAATGTTTTAGGTGTTTTTTCTCTAACAATTCATTTTTTTTTTAATGCCTCTTTTCAATGTGCTTTCAAGGTGCTATTTTTCTGTTATGTCACTAAGCCTGAAACCGGAGGAACAATGACGGCGGAAATGCCGTGAGTTCACAATGAAGGGCCCTCCCTAATCCCTCTAATCTGGAGCAATTAAAGCTGGTAATTACCCAGCGAGATGGAGGAATGACCCTTCAATCTGCTGAAAACAGACACGCACGCACAGGGAAGGATTACAGAACCTGAGATAACAGGTGGACACAGTTGTGTAATCTACACAAATAAAAAGAGATATAACTGGCCTGGATAAAACACGTTTCCCAGAATGCATCAGCTGCTCCGTCTCTTATGATTGACTGGCCCGCTGTGTGTAGAAGGATCATGAGCTTTACTCAGGGATGTTGCTGCTTTTGTTTCCCAGGAGAGCCGTGAAAGGAAGACGTACGAGACAACAGAAGCAATAAAATCTGGCTTTTATTATATTACAGTCGTGGCTGATGTGCATGATGTGAGGCTTTAACAAGCTGACGCGTCCACGTGTTATGTGCATCATGCAGCCGCTGATGAATAAGTGACAGTGACAGATTGTCTACAACATCTCCGGAATGATCCTGCAGCCGAGGGCAGCGTGAGCGAGGGGGTGTGTAACATTCCCTTTGCTCGGTCTGTGGAGAGCAGAAATCTAAATAAAGCCGGCGTTAACGATAGACAAACTCAAAGTAGAAGTGTTAGCATCGTCTGTCAAAGGTCACACAGACAGGCTAAAGGGATCCAAGGACGTTTGTGAGGCGAGAACAGGCGAGAACTGAGTTCTGTGGTTTTCACTGATGATTTCTTCAGTTAGTCAGTCAAACAGGAATCAAATATTTCTAAAGGTGGGAAAACAGAAAGAGCCACGGCGAACAAGTACAGGCTGAATAGGGACAGAAGCTCCACCAGCGCTGGAGAAAGTCTTCTTACACCCCCCACGGACGGACTGTGTGGACACCTTTTAAACAGAACATCTGGGTCGAAGAGCGGGCTGGTCGCCCGGGTCGGCCGAGCTGAGAGAGGCAGGCATCAACAACAAGGGTTTCCCAATGGCCCAGGGGCAAGTAAACGCCACACCGGGCAAGTAAACAACATGTCAGCAAGTAAACAGGACGTTGGGAAAGTAAAAAACACGTCGGGCAATTAAACCAGACATTGGGCAAATAAAGTGCCAAATAGCACATGTTAACAACACATCGGGCAATAAAACAATATTTTGGGCAACTAAAACAACACGTCAGGCAAGCAAACATAACAACCAACTTGCCCAAACGCGTAAGGAAAGGTTGCATTTCACATCTTTTAGTTCTAACGCAACACATAAAGGGGAAACTAGGTCACTGGTTTGCTAGCTTATAAGGTCCGTGTACGTTTTGATAGGTTTTTCGTTTGAACCACAAAACAAAATAAGGAGAAACCAGCTGTTTTTCATTTGTCGTTTCGGACCAAACTGTTCCCCCTTTCTAGCAGTGTATGAAGGTAAATATGGTGCAAAAGGTGAGAGCTTGTAGAATACAATGTAAAAAATGCACTTGCACTTGTAAAAAATATTCACACACGTGATCTGAATTTGAAGTCGCAGAAAAAATATTCACAAATGTGTAGATTGATATTTGCATGAACAAAATGACAGCTGCAAACTTGTAATGTAACATTTACTCGTGTAGGCTACTTTATTTTTTTTTACTCAGGTTCATTTTCCATCACAACCACAACTCAGTGATTACAACCTCTCGAATCTGTCACTGCAACTTCACATATGTGCTCATCTATTCAATTCAATTCAATTCAATTTTATTTATAGTATCAAATCATAACATAGGTTATCTCGAGACACTTTACAGATAGAGTAGGTCTAGACCACACTCTATAATTTACAAAGCAACCAACAATTCCAACAATTACAGTAATTCCCTCAAGAGCAAGCAGTGCGACAGTGGCGAGGAAAAACTCCCTCTTGGGAAGAAACCTCGGACAGACCCAGGCTCTTGGTAGGCGGTGTCTGACAGGCCGGTTGGGGGTGTGATGAACAGTGGCGATAATAGTCACATTAATAATGGAACAGTGACTGGATGTAGCGGGAAGCTTACATCATCTGCGCTTTGACTTTTGCAACACTTCTTGCGATACATTTGATGCAAAACTAATTTGTAACTGGACTGTGGCTGTGGAGCTCTGAGCCAACGGAACGATGAAAGCAGGGTTTCTATCGCCAGATGAGGGACGACTCTGTCCGGCTTAAGAGCTAGCATGGAAGCTTAGTGGAATAGCAAGCTAGCGTTAGCCAACTAACCAACCAGCCTGCTTCTGAATAAATACCTTTTTATTATCTCAACACTTTTTAACAGTCAGACTGAAACACTGGCGGTGAGCTCCAGGTCCTGCAGCCGCAGACGGACCATCATCAGTGGGGATCGGCCAGCAGAGCAACGTTACTATTATCGCCAGAAAGCTTCGCTGCCGACCTCGACCTGCAGTCGGAGCTCCAGCGGGACACGGAGAGCCCCGCACCCGGTAGCTTTTTAATTAAACGTAATTTACAAAGCGATCATATCGCACTGAAAGCTAAATATTTTGTCACTAGCAACCTACACCTGTCCTCTGTCAAATACAGGTGTATTTTCAGCTTTGAACAAAACTGTTCAGGAATTATTACAGCAGAAGTGGGGCGTGTGCATGTTTCATTCGTCCCTCCTGGTCGGGACGATT
Source organism: Perca schrenkii (assembly GCA_025617405.1). Taxonomy (NCBI): domain Eukaryota; kingdom Metazoa; phylum Chordata; class Actinopteri; order Perciformes; family Percidae; genus Perca; species Perca schrenkii. The sequence goes on along the minus strand of CM046810.1, from coordinate 18,372,759 downwards.
GAAACAGCATGGGGGGATGAATGAAACATACAATTTAAGCCATAGAAACTTCCCACAACTTACCATATTTTACTACATATCGTGAATGGTACTCCCAAAAGGTGTTATTTAAGATAGATTGTTGCTGGGCTATACGTCTTCGTGAATATCTCTTAACAACTCATTGTCGTCACATATGAAGCGCGTTTTGTGAAATATCATGCACTGTGGATGATTCTGCCATTTTTATAGCTAGAACAGTACGTTTTCCCATGTATATCATGTTTCTATTGTGGAAAATGTCGTTTCACTAGGTTTTTACGTGGGTTAGGTCACTGCACATCCAAATAAGGGCCCTTAACAGCCCATCAGTCTAGGATAACGGTACTAGGATAACGGGAAAACTCACCGACGTATAGCCCAGCAACAATCTTTCTAAAATAACACCTTTTGGGAGGACCATTCATGATATGTAGTAAAATATTGAAGTTGTGGGACGTTTATATGGCTTAAATTGCCATGCTGTTTCTACTAATGAAACATTACGCACGCCCCACTTCTGCTGTAATAATGCCTGAACGGTTTTGTTCAAAGCTGAAAATGCAACTGTATTTGACAGAGGACAGGTGTAGGTTGCTAGTGACAAAATATTTAGCTTTCAGTGCGATATGATCGCTTTGTAAATTACGTTTAATTAAAAAGTATTTAAACTGTCCTGGCTCTCCCCTATATAATATAGTGCTAACAGTAACAACTCACTCACACAATAAGTTCTTAGGTTAACTATTACCAACTGTATTGAACCAATGCATGCGCTCATTAAACGTGACTGGTGATGTGTACGTGGATAGGCACGATATTAAATCACTGTAATAAACTACTGTTGCTAACATATTTCTTTCGGTCCAGGTTTATATAAGCCTATTTATTGATTGATTTTTTTCTCTCTCTGGTATAACGTTAGTGCTGCATATTATGACCGTTCTAAAAGCTTGGATTTTTTTTTTATAGGCCTTATTTACTATTACTTTCGGGTCACGTGGCCAGCCTGTCTTTCTTTTAATGTAGATATTCAAACGGAGAAATAAAAAAAAGGAATTTCAAAAAACCAAAATCGGACCGTTATTTCAATTTGGTTTAGTCGTTTTTCGTTTTTGGATTCAGAAACCAAAAACGGAGAACAGCTCGTTTTTTACCGTTTCTTTGTTTTTGGTTTGAAACGACAAACGAAAAACAGCTGGTTTCTCCTTATTTTGTTTTGTGGTTCAAACGAAAAAAAACTAACTATCAAAACATACACGGACCTTATAGGCGTGATTAGGAGCCTGGTTAGCATAGCATAACGGTTCCCCTCCAGACCACCGCCACCAAAATCCACAGCCATGATGTAACTAATCAAGAGGACAGGGACATCAGGGCTGAGTTGCAACAAACATATGCAGCAGAAGTGGAAAAGATTGAGTGTGATCCCTGGGAAGTGCAGCATAGAAGCACATTTACCATTTCCACACAAAGGCCTTAATTCAGCCATTGGAAAATCTATATGCAAGGGGTAAATACAGCGAGCTTTGTCAGAGCAGTAATGGGCCAATTTAAATGTTCAGATAGAAAAGTTCATGTCCTAATTGTAGCTGATTTGAATATGTGGAATAGAAAGCCTTCCCCGGGTGTAATCTAATGCCAGGTATGATTAATGGCAGGGGAAGAACTAGTTATCGCTCCTCTCTCCCTCTCCTATCAGTGGGGGCATGAAGCTCCCTTTCATGTTTCATTAATCTTATTCAGGCTGCACACCTGTCACTAAAATCTCCCCGTCTCATCGGCCGTGTTACTCTGGAGTTTGCTCTCCGAGGAAAAAAGTTGCAATATTGTGAAGAAAAAAGACAATATTTTGAGCAACAAAGTCGCGTTATTTTGAGGAAAAAAGTATGCGATATTTGGAGAAAAAGTCACATTGTTTTAAGGAGAAAAGTCGCAATATTTGAGGAAAAATGTCACAATATATTCAGCAACAAAGTCGCATTATTTTGAAGAAAAAAATGACAATTTTAAAGGAAAAAAAGTCACAATATTTAGAAGTAGTTATCTCTAGGCCTGTAACAACTATTACATGATTGTCTAATCGCACAATTTGGAATTGTTCCAGCTGTAGTTACCTCTGCCTCTCTCCTTTCCCAGTGGGGAGCACACCTTTCTGTTAAGTGTTACTGTGGAGTTGTGAAAAATGTCTTTAGCTCTCTGCGGAGAAAGAGAGCATGCAGAGTGCTCTCTCTTTCACCTTTTGGACTCAGACGGAGCGTGGACATCACGCCCTCGCCGAGGCCGCTGAACTGTTCACAGGGAGGGAGGACGTCTCGGTGAATCCCATTGGGTGATACGTTTGCTTTGCTGCAGGAGGGAAACGGGACACGCTGCGGCTAGCAGAAACAAAAGCTCCTCGGGCACAAATGGAGAAAAGAGTCCTAGGAACGGCAAGCTGAGTTTCAAAGCCCTTCCAGATGTTTCTCTCCACAAGACTACAGTGATCTGCACGTACTGTGGATGTGGAGATCAGTACTCAGGACACAACACACACACAAAAAGGTATTCAAATGATTCAGATCGTCAAATCAATTTCACAGGAAATCTCCGTCTAGGTCTGTGTGTGGATTGAAATGTGCGATAAATGTCTGACGGCTTCTCTCGTCTCTCAGTGACCAAATAAACTCTGTTGTCGTTTTCTCCATCAGGAAGAGTGCTGGTGTTGTTTACTTCCTCCCTGTGGTTCTGCCTGTCTCTCTCCCTCTCTCTCTCTCTGTCTCTCTCCCTCTCTCTCTCTGTCTCTCTCTCTCTGTCTCTCTCTCTCTCGCTCTCTCCCCCTCTGTCTCTCTCTCCCCCCCTCTGTCTCTCTCTCGCTGTCTCTCTCTCTCTGTCTCTCTCTCCCCCCATCTCTCTCTCTGTCTCTCGCTCTCTCTCTCCCTCTGTCTCTCTCTCTCTCTCTCTTTCTCTCTCTCCCCCCCATCTCTCTCTCTCTCTCTGTCTCTCTCTCTATCTCTCCCTCTCTCTCTCTCTCTCCCCCCCCATCTCTCTCCCCCCTCTCTCTCTCTGTCTCCGGTGGTGATCATCATCATCGGTTATTCCAGTGAACACCGTGTTGATTCTCCCTCTGAGCCTCGGTTTCATATCTCACCAGAGAAAGGGGTGGGGGGGGCTCCACATTAAATAAACCAGACACAAGCAGACCTGTTCTGCCTTTTGAAAGAGAGGAGTTAGCGAGGATATGTATCGATTAGATGCCTTTCTAGATTAAGCTGTTAATGCAGCATGAGGAAAACGCCAGGATTTTAATACACTCCGTTTTATCGGCAGAAAAAGTGACAAAAACTTGGACAATAACATGAAAAGATGACTCATCATCAGAGAGGAGCCAACGATGGCGTAGAAAAGCGGCGTTTTAGCCCATGTTTTCATCACTTTTTTCGACACCTGTTAGTGCCTCGTAAAGACGCTAAACTTACTGGTCATGTATTATCATATCTTATGAATTGTTGGGCATGAGTATCTTTTGTCACTTCATTTCCCCTTTTAGGGACATATATTTATATTTGGCGGATATTTTGGGTGACTCAACAATCATTTGGAAAAACCATGAAGCCTTTAGCATTAGATTTTGATTCAACGTTTTTCAATTCATTTGTTGGTTTTATTCCACATTTTTTCTGACGTTTTTTGTCACCTTGTCTGATTTTTATGACACTGTTTTTGTCGCTTTTGTCAACTCTTTTTGTCATTTTTTTTGTGCCTATTTCAACTTTCTTGGCTTTTTGACGATGTTTACGAAATTCTCCATCTTCACCTTCTCTCTTATCTAACAAACAAAGCATCAGAGTGGATCAAATGGAGCATATTCCTAAAAAGACAAATGAAAGATTTAAATCAGCGTAGTGCTTCCATTTCTCCTTCTTAATGTGATCTAGTTGGATGGAAGTAGGTCAGGCCTCACACTGCTACTCGCTGGCTTTTAGAGACACATTCGGCAGATATTTCGGGTGACTCAACACTGCGAAAGGCTTCCAGAGAGTCTGAAGGTATAAACATGAACACTCAGAGCTTCTGATCAAAGCGTCAGCTGCAAATAAAAAGCCATGGGCTGAAACACAGGCAGCAAAACAAAACTACATTTAGGAAATATAGTTTGACACATGGTTGACAAAGGGACCACTCAGACGATTTTGGACCTTTTTTTCCATCTTTCTATGTCGCTTTTTTCCTACGTTTTAAAAGTGTATCTGTATTTAAAGTGGCAGCGTGTAGAAAGTAGGCCGATGTCCGCCTTATTTACCGCTATCGGCAAAAAAAGGGAAAATCCACTAAAACACCAAGAGGGACACAACAGGGCTGGCGGGGGCTGGCAGGGGCTGGCGGGGGCTCGCGGGGGCTGCCTTAAGGCGGATTTCTGCTTCTCTGGTAAACCTTCGCCGTGGCTACGTACGTAGCTACCTGCAGGTACCCAAGCTACGCCGTAGCCTGACCTCACCTGTCAGGAAATGGAAGTACACGTTACATGTCCTTTTTAACCTTACATGGTGGTCGCTTCTTTACTGGCCTTCTGGTCTCTTTTTTCAACGTTTTTCACTATTCTCTCATTTTTTTCCCAACCTTTTTGTCACTTTTAAAACGTTTGACCTAAAACATGTGACATCTATAACCTGTTACTCTGGAGCAGTGGGGGGGGTGAACCTGACCTATCTATAACCTGTCAGGTTACCTTCTCTGGAGCAGTGGGGGGGGGGTTGAACCTGGCCTATCTATAACCTGTTAGGTTACCTTCTCTGGAGCAGTGGGGGGGTTGAACCTGGCCTATCTATAACCTGTTAGGTTACCTTCTCTGGAGCAGTGGGGGGGGGTGAACCTGGCCTATCTATAACCTGTCAGGTTACCTTCTCTGGAGCAGTGGGGGGGGGTGAACCTGGCCTATCTATAACCTGTTAGGTTACCTTCTCTGGAGCAGTGGGGGGGTGAACCTGGCCTATCTATAACCTGTTAGGTTACCTTCTCTGGAGCAGTGGGGGGGGGGTTGAACCTGGCCTATCTATAACCTGTCAGGTTACCTTCTCTGGAGCAGTGGGGGGGGGGTTGAACCTGGCCTATCTACAACCTGTTAGGTTACCTTCTCTGGAGCAGTGGGGGGGGTTGAACCTGGCCTATCTATAACCTGTTAGGTTACCTTCTCTGGAGCAGTGGGGGGGGTGAACCTGGCCTATCTATAACCTGTCAGGTTACCTTCTCTGGAGCAGTGGGGGGGGTTGAACCTGGCCTATCTATAACCTGTTAGGTTACCTTCTCTGGAGCAGTGGGGGGGGGTGAACCGGGCCTATCTATAACCTGTCAGGTTACCTTCTCTGGAGCAGCGGGGGGGTTGAACCTGGCCTATCTATAACCTGTTAGGTTACCTTCTCTGGAGCAGTGGGGGGGGTGAACCTGGCCTATCTATAACCTGTCAGGTTACCTTCTCTGGAGCAGTGGGGGGGTGAACCTGGCCTATCTATAACCTGTCAGGTTACCTTCTCTGGAGCAGTGGGGGGTTGAACCTGGCCTATCTATAACCTGTCAGGTTACCTTCTCTGGAGCAGTGGGGGGGGTTGAACCTGGCCTATCTATAACCTGTCAGGTTACCTTCTCTGGAGCAGTGGGGGGGGGGTGAACCTGGCCTATCTATAACCTGTCAGGTTACCTTCTCTGGAGCAGCGGGGGGGTTGAACCTGGCCTATCTATAACCTGTCAGGTTACCTTCTCTGGAGCAGTGGGGGGGGGGTGAACCTGGCCTATCTATAACCTGTCAGGTTACCTTCTCTGGAGCAGTGGGGGGGTGAACCTGGCCTATCTATAACCTGTCAGGTTACCTTCTCTGGAGCAGTGGGGGGGGTTGAACCTGGCCTATCTACAACCTGTTAGGTTACCTTCTCTGGAGCAGTGGGGGGTGAACCTGGCCTATCTATAACCTGTTAGGTTACCTTCTCTGGAGCAGTGGGGGGGGTTGAACCTGGCCTATCTATAACCTGTCAGGTTACCTTCTCTGGAGCAGTGGGGGGGGGGTTTGAACCTGGCCTATCTATAACCTGTCAGGTTACCTTCTCTGGAGCAGTGGGGGGGGTTGAACCTGGCCTATCTATAACCTGTCAGGTTACCTTCTCTGGAGCAGTGGGGGGGGGGTTGAACCTGGCCTATCTATAACCTGTCAGGTTACCTTCTCTGGAGCAGTGGGGGGGGTTGAACCTGGCCTATCTATAACCTGTCAGGTTACCTTCTCTGGAGCAGTGGGGGGGGTTGAACCTGGCCTATCTATAACCTGTCAGGTTACCTTCTCTGGAGCAGTGGGGGGGGTTGAACCTGGCCTATCTATAACCTGTCAGGTTACCTTCTCTGGAGCAGTGGGGGGGGTGAACCTGGCCTATCTATAACCTGTCAGGTTACCTTCTCTGGAGCAGTGGGGGGGGGGTGAACCTGGCCTATCTATAACCTGTCAGGTTACCTTCTCTGGAGCAGTGGGGGGGGTGAACCTGGCCTATCTATAACCTGTCAGGTTACCTTCTCTGGAGCAGTGGGGGGGGGGTTGAACCTGGCCTATCTATAACCTGTCAGGTTACCTTCTCTGGAGCAGTGGGGGGGGGGTGAACCTGGCCTATCTATAACCTGTCAGGTTACCTTCTCTGGAGCAGTGGGGGGGGGGTGAACCTGGCCTATCTATAACCTGTCAGGTTACCTTCTCTGGAGCAGTGGGGGGGGTTGAACCTGGCCTATCTATAACCTGTCAGGTTACCTTCTCTGGAGCAGTGGGGGGGGTTGAACCTGGCCTATCTACAACCTGTCAGGTTACCTTCTCTGGAGCAGTGGGGGGGTTGAACCTGGCCTATCTATAACCTGTCAGGTTACCTTCTCTGGAGCAGTGGGGGGGGGGTTGAACCTGGCCTATCTATAACCTGTCAGGTTACCTTCTCTGGAGCAGTGGGGGGGGGGTTGAACCTGGCCTATCTATAACCTGTTAGGTTACCTTCTCTGGAGCAGTGGGGGGGGTTGAACCTGGCCTATCTATAGCCTGTCAGGTTACCTTCTCTGGAGCAGCGGGGGGGGTTGAACCTGGCCTATCTATAACCTGTTAGGTTACCTTCTCTGGAGCAGTGGGGGGGGTTGAACCTGGCCTATCTATAACCTGTCAGGTTACCTCCTCTGGAGCAGTGGGGGGGGTTGAACCTGGCCTATCTATAACCTGTCAGGTTACCTTCTCTGGAGCAGTGGGGGGGGGGTTGAACCTGGCCTATCTATAACCTGTCAGGTTACCTTCTCTGGAGCAGTGGGGGGGGTTGAACCTGGCCTATCTATAACCTGTCAGGTTACCTTCTCTGGAGCAGCGGGGGGGTTGAACCTGGCCTATCTATAACCTGTCAGGTTACCTTCTCTGGAGCAGCGGGGGGGTTGAACCTGGCAGCACAGACGAGGAAGGAGTCCGGTTGAGGTTTGCTGTTCTTGACCTCGGGGTCGTCTCCCAGGACGACGTGGTCAAACAGGCTGAAGAAGTCTTGGTGTCGGCTCGTCTTCAGCTGGAACGTCTCGCCGGCCGAGCTGGTGGCCACCGCCACGGGGACGCCATGGTTACGGAGATGCTGCACCAGCTTCTCCACGCCTAGACACATGGGGGGGGTGGAGGTTATGCAGGGGCAGAGCTTTTCTGTTGCTTTCGCCAACGTTTTTGTCTACATTTTTGTTAGATTTTTGCGGTTGGAAGCCATTTTTTCTCCACGCCTACAGGCTGACGTGTTGCAGAAGGTTAGTGAGGGGCGGAGCTTCTCAGCAGAATCACATTTCTCCACTTTGACGTTTTTGTCTCTTTTTTCCGACATTTTGACAAAAATGCTAAACAAAATGGCTAAATTGTTGAAAAAAGAAAAGCTGAAAAAAGAAAAGCTGAAAAAAGAAAAGCTGAAAAAAGCGATTTCATGTGTGTAATACCTCACGTTTTCTGACGTTTTTGTCACTTTTGAGTTGCTTATTTAATTGTAAAGCGTGCCGTTGAAGCCGTGTTCTTGTGATGGCGTCTTCTCCTACCTGGCAGGAGCTGAGCGGAGGGGAAGATGCGTTCTTGTATCCGTCTGGTGTCAGCGAGGAGTTCCTCGGCGGTCAGAGGAAGCTCCAGAGCGTCCCGGATCACCTGGGCAGCCTCCAGAGCCTTCTTCCCCATCACCGACGACTTCACCGCCCACGTGTACTGCTTCCCAAAGCGGTCGCACACTTCCTGGAAGGACACGGTGTACAGCCGCTCTGTGTCTGGAAATCAGACAATACCAATAGAAACACATGAAATGGCAACACAAACAGAAAAATAATGCAGAAAAAAGTGTCAAAACATCCAAAAAGGCAACAAAAATGTTAAAGAAAGACACAAAAATCATGAAAAACAATGCAAAATATGCTGGGGGAAAAAAAACGTCACAAAAGTGACAAAAACATTGAGAAAACATCAGGTCCAAAAAAATATTTATCTTTGGTTAAACATTCAAATGAAGCATTAGCTTGCTAAATATGGGCTGATTTGCATATAAATGTAGAGAAAAGCACACACAAAAAATTATTAAAAACAAAACCTTTAGAAAATGGGCAACAAAACAACAAAAACATCCAAAACCATCAGAAAAAAGATATGTGAACATTGGATAAAGTAACAAAAGAGTCAAAGAAAGCAACCTTCATAAAAAATCAAAACAAATGTCAAAAATAAATAAAAACAAGGAGACCGAATAGGGCGGAAAAAGCAACAGTAAAAAGTGGAAGGCCATTTCCACAGCACACAGCCGGTGTTAAGATATCTTTGTTAAGATAGTCAAAAGAAGCATTAGCTTGCTAAATATCTCCTAACTTATATAAATATAGAAAAGAAGCAAACAAAACCACAATAAAGGCCAAAACCGTTGGAAGAAAGCAACAAAAGAACGTCCAAAATGAGACAAAAACTTAGAAAAACAAGAACGAGATAAAAAATATAAATATATATAAAGATAAAAATGTCAGCAAAAGAACACATTGGTTTAAAGTCAGGTTCAAACTTCTTGTTTCATTTTGTTGACATTTACAGTTAAAGGTTTTACAGAGGGAATTTATAATTACTTCATAAATCAGAAAATACTGTCACATAACAGCCATTCAAAAACCTATTTTCTCCATGTCTTTATGAATGAAAT
>CM046810.1:18356068-18361068 GCA_025617405.1 Perca schrenkii | reverse complement strand
TGAATAATTGGAAGCTCCCTGTTAACAGAGTTTGTCTTGTTAGTGTGAAAGAGATGTCAGGGGGAATGAGAAAGCTAACCTGGACAAGCTAATGAGCTTATGGATTTCAGGTCTAATTGGGGGACGGTGAGAGTGACATGGAGGCTTTGCGTTGCATCGAGTGTGCTTTTGTGCCAAATAGTGTGGTTTAGGGAATTGCTCAGACTGACTTAAAGCTCAGGAACACTATGTAGGAGCAAGAACCTTCTGTCTATCTGGAAAAGTACAATTTTCTGTTTGTATTTTTTTGCATTTGTGTCAATATAATAACTCTGACAAGATTAAAAAGGTGTGTTTTGTTCTGGCAGGATCATGAGTGCGGAGGAAAACAGCACTAGAAACAGAGTATACGCCCAATCCCTCAAATCAACACAATAACAAAAATATGACAGACTGGGGGAGAAGTAGTAGGAGACTGCTATGAAGCTAGCCCGGAGCGACACTCTGCTGTCTGACTGGAAGAGTGTGTCTGTAGATATAAATAGTGAAGCGGTAAGAAACACAGTTAGTTAGTTTCCACATCTCCCTCAGGAGTGGGACTGCCACAGAGACTCTACTAGAATTAGACCGGGAGATTCTTGTATTCAAACTTTATTTTTGCTGCTTAATTATCACAGTGATGATCCGTATTATCCAACACTGTAGGCGACAAAAACACCGAAAGAAGGTGACAATACTGTGTGTGTGTGTGTGTGTGTGTGTCTGTGTGTCATCAGGGGCGGAGCTAAACTGTCAGTACAGTGGGGGCGGAGCTTCATCATGGGCCCCTCTGCTACCAAGTCATTTTAAAATTAAAACCATTAAAAAAAAAACAGTAAAATAGCTGATGAATACATATGTTCTAATATGTCACTTGTTGAGTAAGTAAGCCTATAAGTCAGATAAAACACAAAGAAAAGCCAGTTTTTAACAACTTTGTATTGAAGAACAAAGAAAACGGTTTGCCAGTCAAGTTCAAATGTTTCAGCACCACGGACAGCGACAGCTGATGGACAGCCATGGTGCTGAACAGGCCAAGTGCACTGACTGTCCAGCACTTTAAGGAATTTCAACGATATAGCTTAATATTAACAACAAAAAAGCCATTAAGACATTTAGGTTATTAAATATAATATGAAATTATATGACACTCTGGCATTATGAAATGTATTGTTTTGTCTATTCTATGTATCCGTTTGTACCTTTCTATATGAACTTTTGTAGAATAAAGAATTTGAAAAAAAAGCATAAAAATGCAAAGAAAGGTGACAAAAAAAACAAACATGAGACTGATCAACTCATAGGCGTAATTTACAGGGGGATGGGGGGGTTACACCCTTGCATCGCCCAGCAGATCTTCGTGGCATGGGAACTTCTTTTCTGAATTATTACGATGCTCCCAGAGAGGTTGATACTCCAGCTGATGAATCCAGTCTTCTTAGAGGATGACAAACAGCCGAGGACGCTCATCCTTTAAAGTTGACACGGTGTCACATCACACAGATGATACAGTCATTTGTAATTCTCCTCCGGTTTATCCTTTATTACTAACCGTGACACTTCCACAGGAGGAACGGGGCCCTAAAGCAATCAACACACACACACACACACACACACACACACACACACACACACACACACAGCTATTTACATTGTGATGATAAGCTCGTTAACTCTCTGTGGCTGATCGGTATCGCCCTCGGCTGCCATTCCCCAGCCAACCATTTGTCCTGGGTGAGATATCGGCAATCACCATTTTAAATGAGGAAAGGTGATATGGAAATGCTAATTCAGCAGCTAGGATCAATACTGTTCACCCACGGGAACAGAGTCAAGCAGAGTAGCTGGTACAAACCGCTGTCCTTGGGCCTCTTATTGAAAGACAGAAAGAACAAAACTTACCGTTACGTCTGGCTGAACCAAGCTTTTACTGACAAGCTGGTTCATCCCAGAGACATTAAACATTGTTTCACTAAAGATCCGTTTGCAGTATGTGGAAGTAAATTAAAGTACAAGTAGCCAGGGCAATAATACATTTCTTAATGGACCTTTTTGCCAGCAGACATTTAGACTTGTCTTGGGTGAAAAACACAGCTGTATAAAAACATACATTAAGTGGTACATGCCAACCAATGGGAGATGAACACAGGCGAGTAGATCAGTATATAAACTATCTAGAATAGAGCTACACACTTTCTGTGAAGCAGAACCTGTCCACAGCTGTGAAACCTGTACTCGACTTTGACTTATTGCTTTAGAATAAATATATATTGAATGAGAGAAGTTGAAGAGACATTATCCTTATCTCGATGAACAAGAACACGTCAGTAGCCAGCGCAATAATACATTTTTTTATGGACCTTTTTGGTAGCAGACAGCAGACCGTCTTGGGTGAAAAACACAGCTGTAAATAACAAACGAAAACTAGTCTGGTAATCCGGTCTGCAGCGTTCTGAAAGCTGAAACCCATCTCTATACTTCCGTTATAACTCCGACTTTTCAGGCTTTTTTGTAGCTGGATATCATTTGTAGCGTCTTAAAATATGAATAAAGATAGAGATAGTGAGATGCTTGCTGGCAGGTTCCATTAAATTTTTATCCCAAAGACGTTTTACCATTTCTCTTCTCATGGAACTTTTTGGCAGCAGACAATTAGACTTGTCAAGGTCTACACTACATGCATTCTGGGATAGGAGAAAAAAAACTCTCTGGGTTGTTTGCATTTCCTTAGACCAATCACAATCATCTTGGGCGGCGCTAAGCTCCGGACGCAGCGACAGTGACTCTGCTAAATAGTCTCAGGAAGGAACTTGAAGAGATGAAAAATGTAAAAGAAAACTTTTACAATCTCTACAATCATTCCTCGAAAGAAACAAGCAGGCCTGCCTTGTTGCACCATCCAAATTGTCTTCAAGACTTGACATTTTGTTGTTGTTGTTTTTTACCAAAGTGAAAGTAGTTTGAGAAAGGCAACACAGAGACAGCGGAAGGCGAGGGACAAAGCCGGATGTCCAGGAAATGAACTTCCGCTGGCTCGCTGGCATGTTTCGTTCTGCGATACCTAAATGCAATGCAGCCTTATGTGGAGTTCCCATGCAACGTCCATTTGTAGTTTCAGAATGTGATCAATGTTTTCTTTTTAGTTGCATTACCACAACATGACTGGTTAAGATACCATGCTGCACCAGATTACTCAGAGGAAAGCTGTAAGCACTCGAGAGTCAAGTGTGTATGAAGTGGCTTCCTTTCACTAATGATAATGGTAATTACGGCGCGCATTTGGAGGCATCTCCATTTTCAATTAGAAGGTTGATTACAGGAAGAGTGAGTTTAGCTGAAGCAGTTTCATCTCTTTAAGTAAGTTAATGTTCAGGACTCAAAATTGTATCAGATTTAAAAACATGTTAAAAAGACATCTTTGACTTCTTTGCTGAGTCTACGGCGAGACACACGATCAGGCACACAGAGAGAGAGACAGACGGACGGACAGACAGAGTGGGACACACACACACACACAGACACACTCACAAACACACACACCCACACACACACGCACACAGACATGGAGAGTAGAGTGCAGATCGGGCCGTATTTTTCTGTCCGAGCCTGGCCAACACATTCTAACTCCCATCTCGTAAAATACGGACGTGTGGTCAGGTGCCTTTGTCGTTATCGTTATTGACGCTGAAAGTCTCCTTTAGGGTCAGGGTACTAAAGTATAATCCGTTTTTCGTTTTAAACCAAAAACGAAAAAACAAAAAAACGGGTCGATATTTCGTTTTTGGTTTCAAACCAAAAATGGAAAAACAAAATTATGAGCTCCGTTTTCTCGTTTTTCCAACGTCCATACAAATTAAAAATTAACTGGAAAACTGCTCGTTTTTCAACTGTTGTTTTTTTGTTATTCATTTTTCCGTTTTAACCCAAGAGCAAGAATATGGGCTCATGTTTATAATTTGCATAATCATTGAAAATCTGATGGAACACATGTCTCGTTTATAATGTTATCTTAGTGTTAAGTCAAAAGTTGACTAAAACCCATGCGCTCTGGACAGGAAGTAACATTAACGTGTCAAAATAAGCATGAGAGTTGTAATAACTGCCAGAAGAACGAGGCACTTTATGAATACATTGTTTGCCTGTAGCTTGTCAGATTAGGCTAAAGTTAGCTATTTAGGGTTATATAAAGTATTTAATTATTTAATAATAAATTTTAAAATCACATGAAATCTACATTCATCTATTATTAGCCTATGTGTGGCAGTTATTGACTAGTTACTCTAACCTTACACCAGCCAGTAAAAAGGGCATCTAACACTTGTGTTGTCTTCGTGTTAAATGTGTCATGTTTTCAAAGTTTCTTATAAGAAATATGGGTTTCATTCAACCAAATTAACCAAAAATAACATGCATTGTTCCCTTCCAATGCTCTTCGCAAGTAAATTAATATTCACAAATTTCATACAATTTGGGGTGTTTTATTCAATTTTATAGCAGTTATTGTCTTGCCGGGCGAATTTTGACCTGGTAGTGCAATAGGGCACTATTGAGCTTTACAGAAGATAAACACATAGGACACATACATATTTACAAGTATGTGCATGCACACACACACACACACATACACACACACACACAGACACACATACACACATACACACACACACACACACACACACACAAACACACCTACTTACCAAGAGCCTGGGTCTGTCCAAGGTTTCTTCCTAAAAGGGAGTTTTTTCCTCACCACTGTCACTTTTACGCATTTATGCATGCTCTTGAGGGGAATCACTGGAATTGTTAGGTTATTATAAATTGTTGGGTTATTATAAATTATACTCTATCTGTAAAGTGTCCTGAGATAACTCCTGTTATGATTTGATTCTATAAATTAAATGGAACTGAATATACCAGTCTGTTATAATCCAAAACAACTAATCGTATATCCTCATTTTACTTAGAAATTAGGTATACTTCAT
>CM046810.1:18185616-18353116 GCA_025617405.1 Perca schrenkii | reverse complement strand
CTACGGTCCCATGTACTACTACTGTAATGTACTACTGTTTATCAGACACCGTTTCTATAGTGTCATGTACCAACTTTACGGTAATACACTACTGTTCATCAGACACTGTTTCTATCGTCCCATGTACCACCTTTTAAGACTATTTACGGTATTGACAGTACTGCACCGTATAGATGCAGACCCTTGGAATTGCTTGTCCAATTCTGCCAACTCGTTACTGATGATTGAGATGTATACTTTATATATATACTGTATATATACATATACATATACATATATACTCATATCACATTGTTCGCCATGCCTGAAGGTTTTTTCCGAGATGTTTGGCTAATTGCGATGTAGATGAGAACCTGTGGCCAAATCCACCAGACAGAGTTGATGAAGATGTAGAAGTACAGTAATCACTTCTCTGGTTTGCTTTTGACAGTACAAGCAAGTTGAGGAACACTTGATGTTTTACAGTACTGTCTTTTCTTTTCTATTTTGTAGCTAATTATTTTGCTTTGATTCAAATAAATCTATGTTGTGATTGTACTGTATTTTTTTTCATCAATACATTTTAGATTTTTTTTCAATGATTCAACTGTGTCTGTAGTATTCTCTCTACTACTGCAGTACTTGTACAGGGATGTATTTATATTTAGTACCATAATGAAACATGTATCACCTATTTTTTACTACAATATTTAATGATTGTACGAACGATGACACAGTGAAACTATGGCTAGCTTGTGTGTGGGTGATCTAAAGTAACCTTTCAATGGTATTTCACAATATATTAGTTTTTTGAACCAATGATTGTGCAAGAGCAAGATGTCTTTAAAGATATGAATGCACAATGCAATGTTTTGAACATTGGACAGCCTGTGTTACAAGTGATGATCGTTTTGAGTTTTGTGTCTAGAGTTTTGAAAAATGACATCAAGGTTCTGAAATTAGTAGCAAAGTGATTGTAAAAAACTGTAATTAGCTAGGAAATAGGAAAGAAAAGACTGTAGTACTGTTACTGTAAACGTGAAATGCAGTGTTCCTCAACTTACTTGTACTGTAAAAACAAACAAAGGCGTGATTAGGCTACTGTATTCTACATCTTCATCAACTCTGTCTTGTGGATTTGGCCGCAGGTTCTCATCTACATCACAATGGATGTTTTCATTAGCCAAACATCTTGGAAAAAAACAATGTGGTACAAGTGTATGTGTATGTGTATATATATATATATATATATATATATATATATATATATATATATATATATATATATATATATATATATATATATATATATATATATATATATATATATATATGACAATGAATCTCGTTATGTTGAAACTTTCATGATCTAAACATGGAATGTTGTTTGTCTGTTTCCATACAACTATGCATTAAGAGTAATGTAACAGTTACTTATCATTTTGAGCAGTTGTATGAATTGATAGTTAGATAATTGTAATGAAATGAATAGACAATCATCTGGAATGTAATGTGTGGATTGCCTTTTGAAATAGTAGTACTTTGATGTTAAGTTATGTCTTATTGAACAGGTGATCTTTGTTAAATGAACATATGATCTTAGGTTTATGTGTATTGTATCCAAGCAATTGAAAAAAGTGTTAGTGTTTTGAAAAATGTCTATTTAGATCATTGGTTGTGAGTTTTGTGTCCAGAGTTTTGAAAAATGACGTCAAGGTTCTGAAATTAGTGCCAAAGTGATTGTAAAAAACTGTAATGGCAGTTAAGTTGGTCAACCATGTCACATGAATATTCTGCAGAGTTTTACAATTTTACACTTATTTTTTTGCATTCATGGTCAACAGACCTCATTTACATGAATTATAAATAATTTCTCAGTAAAATGAGGATATAAGATTAGTTGTTTTGGATTATAACAGACTTGTATATTAAATTCAATTTTATTTATAGAATCAAATCATAACAGGAGTTATCTCAGGACACTTTACAGATAGAGTAGGTCTAGACCACATGTATAATTTATAATAACCCAACAATTTATAATAACCTAACAACTCCATTGATTCCCCTCAAGAGCATGCATAAATGCTTAAAAGTGACAGTGTGAAGAAACCTTGGACAGACCCAGGCTCTTGGTAGGTAGGTGTGTTTGTGTTTGTGTGTGTGTCTGTGTTTGTGTGTGTGTGTGTGTGTGTGTGTGTGTGTGTGTGTGTGTGTGTGTGTGTGTGTGTGTGTGTGTGTGTGTGTGTGTGTGCATGCACATACTTGTAAATATGCATGTGTGTCCTATGTATTTATCTTCTGTAAAGCTCAATACTGCCCTATTGCACTACCAGGTCAAAATTCGCCCTAACCCTATAAAATTGAATAAAACACCCCAAATTGTATGAAATTTGTGAATATTAATTTACTTGCGAAGAGCATGGAAGGGAACAATGCATGTTATTTTTGGTTAATTTGGTTGAAAGAAACCCATATTTCTTATAAGAAACTTTGAAAACATGACACATTTAACACGAAGACAACACAAGTGTTAGATGCCTTTTTACTGGCTGGTGTAAGGTTAGAGTAACTAGTCAATAACTGCCACACATAGGCTAATTAGATGAATGTAGATTTCATGTGATTTTAAATTTATTATTAAATAATTAAATACTTTATATAACCCTAAATAGCTAACTTTAGCCTAATCTGACAAGCTACAGGCAAACAATGTATTCATAAAGTGCCTCGTTCTTCTGGCAGTTATTACAACTCTCATGCTTTTATTTTGACACGTTAATGTTACTTCCTGTCCAGAGCGCATGGGTTTTAGTCAACTTTTGACTTAACACTAAGACCAAAATAACATTATAAACGAGACCTGTGTTCCATCAGATTTTCAATGATTATGCAAATTATAAAAATGAGCCCATATTCTTGCTCTTGGGTTAAAACGGAAAAATGAATAACAAAAAAACAACAGTTGAAAAACGAGCAGTTTTCCAGTTAATTTTTAATTTGTATGGACATTGGAAAAACGAGAAAACGGAGCTCATAGTTTTGTTTTTCCATTTTTGGTTTGAAACCAAAAACGAAATATCGACCCGTTTTTTTGTATTTTCGTTTTTGGTTTAAAACGAAAAACGGATTATACTTTAGTACCCTCACCCTTTAGCGTCTTATTACGCACTTTAACTAAACACACTTGGTTGGGACTATTGGCGTCCTTTTTGACGCAGTTATGTTAAGGAAAACACTGAGCTGCTCTCTCCTCTCCCTTTCTATTACCATTTGTGTGCATCCCGTCCCAGAAATGCTTGTTATTAATCCTAGCTTCTGGGGAGTTTACTCCACGGAGTTCTTATGTTTTTCACCCAGCGTATTTCCTTGGAGAATGTTGGCACCGAGATCCTGGTTGCAGCTGTCGCCGTGGTCCTTCTGCACTCCCTGCTAAGCTCTGTGGTGAGCAAGAATGTCATGCTGCGTCCTGCTGAACCCTGTTGCTTCCTGCTACGTCCTGCTGAACCCTGCAGCTTCCTGCTACGTCCTGCTGAACCCTGCAGCTTCCTGCTACGTCCTGCTGAACCCTGCAGCTTCCTGCTGAACCCTGCTGCTTCCTGCTACGTCCTGCTGAACCCTGCAGTGTCATGCTGCGTCCTGCTGAACCCTGCTGCTTCCTGCTACGTCCTGCTGAACCCTGCAGCTTCCTGCTGAACCCTGCTGCTTCCTGCTACGTAATCTCATCTTTTTCTCATACTGATGACACATGTACCTTTGTTTGTGTGGAAAGCTTTTATTAAGCAACTGTAGGAAGACATTCGGAAATGTCAACAAATGAGGCATCAGCGCATGCACGTGTTTCGTTGTCACAGCTACATAAACTAATTTCCGCACACAGGAAGACGGATGTTAGGGTAATATTTTAAATTTATTTGAATCACAAAAAACAAACCTTTACATCAAGTGAAAGATGCCCATTGGCTTACCTACATAATAAGCTGTTTTAAATTTAAAATGTTCAATGCCTTATCGCACCGATGTGACTGAACCCGACGAACATCATTTCTAAATATCTGTCCGAGTCCGGCCCGGCCTGGCCCGGGCTCAGATCGGGTATCCATCCTCTAATGGAGAGAGACAGAGAGAGAGAGCAGAGAGGTGACCTGCAGAGAAAGGCGCGATCGGGCACAAATCTACACTTCGCGGCGCTTCAGCATGTAGAGTGTTTTCGCTGTTAGTCAGTGCATTTACATAAAGGTTCAAACTTTTATTATATTCTGGTTAAAGCATGTAAACATGTTCTAGTAGAAACACAAAATACAAGAATGAACCAGAAAGCTGTATATAATAGGTCTACTTTAAAGTTTGCACACAACACAACAATGTTACATATAATTATTTTACAATATTCTCAAATGAAGATGGGTTTTTTTGTCTTTTGAATAAAGATTTAAAAGATTCCACACAGAAAATAGTGAAACATGTCGGTTATATTTTCCCGACCAAAAGCCCAAAGATTTTAAGTTCATGACCAAATATGACAAAGTAAAACATCAAATCTTCATATTTAAGAAGCTGGAAGAAGTGAATATTTAGCATTTCTGCCTGCGATTAATCCGTTGATTGTTGCAGATCTGTTCTGGCCTGTTACATGACAAAGAGTTAAACCTGTCGTAAAAAGCCATAAAAGATTTAAAAAAAAATCAAAAACATAGTAAGTGTCCAAAGTACCAAAAATGTTGAAAAATTACAATTATTATGGACTTTGAGGAAAGAAACAGACTTTTCTCTGATGAAAATAGAGCAATACAAAGTTACAGCTCATCTTTCTTCTTCCTCTTCTTTGCCTCTTTCTCTTCCTTGTGGAAGACTTTTCCATCGGCCTGCTTCCTCCAGCTCAGTCTGATGTTGTCGTCCAGGCCCTGGTCCCTGAGCTTCTGTTTGAGCTGAGACACAAAACAACTCCTCAACATCATCACTCACAGAGAGAGAGACAGAGATCACATTCAGGATTCTTATTGGTCCCCTCTGAAGGGACCTCAGGCACAAACATTGATACACTTCTGCCAGCAGGGGGAGCTGTAATAAATATAATAAAAACTACCATTCCATAGCCTGGTTGGCACCAGACTCTTCTCAGTTGTAACTGAGAGTGGGTCTGGGCAAGCTTCATTCGCAGCTCATTTCCAAAGAGGCGTCACCAACGGATGCCGCTGTTGAATGTAAACAAAAAGCTGCTTGCCTTCACTGCGCTATCGTCATTGTGTAAAGCACAATGGTTGTGATTGGTGCCTCGATTTGGAAAAATTTGAAATGGGCTTGAATGGGCTCTTGCCCAGACTGACTTGCAGAACAAATCTCAAATTTGCCGGAAGTTCATCAGGGTTTTCCCAGGCTAACAATTCCGTACATTGCATTTTAAAAAACCTACATCCATGCGTTCACTAAATGTAGCTGAAAATTATGATTAAGGCCACGCCCATTCTGTGTAAAATTTTGTTTCACAAAACGGCAATATATCAGAGGCCTACTTTTTCAATCTCGTCCTAGATCGTGCGTCCGATCTGCCTGAAACAGCATCTCCAGATAGCCCTGACAAAAAGTTAACAAAATAATTTAGCTTGGTTCAAAAACGTGCAAATTACGAACAAACACATTTGTAGCTATCGACCAAAACATGAACTTTTGCATATCTTGTACAAAGTAAATTATATCAACGCAAAACTTAAAGGTCCTATGACATGCTGCTTTTTGGATGGTTTTATATAGGCCTTAGTGGTCCCCTAATACTGTATCTGAAGTCTCTTTTATATAGGCCTTAGTGGTCCCCTAATACTGTATCTGAAGTCTCTTTTATATAGACCTTAGTGGTCCCCTAATACTGTATCTGAAGTCTCTTTTATATAGGCCTTAGTGGTCCCCTAATACTGTATCTGAAGTCTCTTTTATATAGACCTTAGTGGTCCCCTAATACTGTATCTGAAGTCTCTTTTATATAGACCTTAGTGGTCCCCTAATACTGTATCTGAAGTCTCTTTTATATAGACCTTAGTGGTCCCCTAATACTGTATCTGAAGTCTCTTTTATATAGACCTTAGTGGTCCCCTAATACTGTATCTGAAGTCTCTTTTATATAGACCTTAGTGGTCCCCTAATACTGTATCTGAAGTCTCTTTTATATAGGCCTTAGTGGTCCCCTAATACTGTATCTGAAGTCTCTTTTATATAGACCTTAGTGGTCCCCTAATACTGTATCTGAAGTCTCTTTTATATAGGCCTAAGTGGTCCCCTAATACTGTATCTGAAGTCTCTTTTATATAGACCTTAGTGGTCCCCTAATACTGTATCTGAAGTCTCTTTTATATAGACCTTAGTGGTCCCCTAATACTGTATCTGAAGTCTCTTTTATATAGACCTTAGTGGTCCCCTAATACTGTATCTGAAGTCTCTTTTATATAGACCTTAGTGGTCCCCTAATACTGTATCTGAAGTCTCTTTTATATAGGCCTTAGTGGTCCCCTAATACTGTATCTGAAGTCTCTTTTATATAGACCTTAGTGGTCCCCTAATACTGTATCTGAAGTCTCTTTTATATAGACCTTAGTGGTCCCCTAATACTGTATCTGAAGTCTCTTTTATATAGACCTTAGTGGTCCCCTAATACTGTATATGAAGTCTCTTTTATATAGACCTTCGTGGTCCCCTAATACTGTATCTGAAGTCTTTTTTATTTAGGCCTTAGTGGTCCCCTAATACTGTATCTGAAGTCTCTTTTATATAGACCTTAGTGGTCCCCTAATACTGTATCTGAAGTCTCTTTTATATAGGCCTTAGTGGTCCCCTAATACTGTATCTGAAGTCTCTTTTATATAGACCTTAGTGGTCCCCTAATACTGTATCTGAAGTCTCTTTTATATAGACCTTAGTGGTCCCCCTAATACTGTATCTGAAGTCTCTTTTATATAGACCTTAGTGGTCCCCCTAATACTGTATCTGAAGTCTCTTTTATATAGACCTTAGTGGTCCCCCTAATACTGTATCTGAAGTCTCTTTTATATAGACCTTAGTGGTCCCCCTAATACTGTATCTGAAGTCTCTTTTATATAGGCCTTAGTGGTCCCCTAATACAGTATCTGAAGTCTCTTTTATATAGACCTTAGTGGTCCCCTAATACTGTATCTGAAGTCTTTTTTATTTAGGCCTTAGTGGTCCCCTAATACTGTATCTGAAGTCTCTTTTATATAGACCTTAGTGGTCCCCTAATACTGTATCTGAAGTCTCTTTTATATAGGCCTTAGTGGTCCCCTAATACAGTATCTGAAGTCTCTTTTATATAGACCTTAGTGGTCCCCTAATACTGTATCTGAAGTCTCTTTTATATAGACCTTAGTGGTCCCCTAATACTGTATCTGAAGTCTCTTTTATATAGGCCTTAGTGGTCCCCTAATACAGTATCTGAAGTCTCTTTTATATAGACCTTAGTGGTCCCCTAATACTGTATCTGAAGTCTCTTTTATATAGGCCTTAGTGGTCCCCTAATACAGTATCTGAAGTCTCTTTTATATAAACCTTAGTGGTCCCCTAATACTGTATCTGAAGTCTCTTTTATATAGACCTTAGTGGTCCCCTAATACTGTATCTGAAGTCTCTTTTATATAGGCCTTAGTGGTCCCCTAATACTGTATCTGAAGTCTCTTTTATATAGACCTTAGTGGTCCCCTAATACTGTATCTGAAGTCTCTTTTATATAGACCTTAGTGGTCCCCCAATACTGTATCTGAAGTCTCTTTTATATAGGCCTTAGTGGTCCCCTAATACTGTATCTGAAGTCTCTTTTATATAGACCTCAGTGGTCCCCTAATACTGTATCTGAAGTCTCTTTTATATAGACCTTAGTGGTCCCCTAATACTGTATCTGAAGTGGGGGTGTGGCCTTGACCAACTGCCACTTTGCTCGTTTGAAAGACATGATGTCTCTTTCTCATGGGTGGGCCAAATTCTCTGGGCGGGCAAAGCAGAGAAAGGGGAGGTAACCTTTCCCCTTATGACCTCATAAGGAGAAGATTCCTGATTGGTCCATCTGAGTTTTCATTTTCTCAAAGGCAGAGCAGGATACCCAGGGCTCGGTTTACACCTAACCACCAATTTCTAGCCACTGGGGGACCATAGGCAGGCTGGGGGAACTCACATTAATGTTAAAAAACCTCATAAAGTGAAATTTTCATGCCATGGGACCTTTAAGATTCCTGTTACCTGGACCAAATTTAGCGATGACTGGCCATAAGGGGGCGCTACTATAAATATAAAGAGTTTATTTCTCATAAATGGCTCCTGTGATTTTTTTGGAGGAAATTTGGAGGATATGATCTAGGACCACCCCTGAGGCAACTCCTACAATCGTGTACTGATTGCTCAAAATGGACGTAGCCTATTGGATTCACCACTTACACTAACAACTTCAAATTAGATGTACAATGCATCACACACTCTGGCATCGCACTTTGGGTTAAAAGTATTTTGGTTGTTCTGTTTTTGCATAAAAGTATGACATGATTTACCTGCTTCAACATGGCCTCCATCACAGCAGGGTCATTTAGATCCAGATTGTTCTTGTTGTCAAACTTCACTTTCACCACTTTCTTTGAAACAGGCACTACTTCTGAAAAAAGATCCACATCAGAAGTGCTGAAACTTTGTTCTGAGTTGTTTTAGTTAGTAAACCTGAATCTGAAATGCTATTTGAATCACCTGGACCGTAGCAAATGAACGCTCTCCTGTAGTGACAGGGCCAGTCTTCCCATTTCCCAGAGACTTCAAAGTCTGCAGCCACACAAGCCTCAGCCCCTAGGTTGTTGTTGGGTTCCTTAGTTTTCCAACTCCAGTACCTGAATGAGGAGTTACTTCCATCCGACCACTTCCAGGACTCTCTGAGAAGACCGATCCAGACGCTGTGTCCTGCAGCTACATCACGTACCTTCTGGTTTTCCGTCATGTTTCTAATGCTGGCCAGGTCTGTGTGGTGTTGTCTGCAGTAGCTCTGGGCCTGGGTCCACTTCATGGAAATGTTATTGAGGATAAAAGTCAAATTTGGCCCTGGAAATGGAGCACAGGCATAGACGCTAATATTTCCAAGCACTGGCCCCATGGGTACATTTTTGGTGGCCCAAATGTAAAAGTATAAAAACAAAACAAAACTCCTCATCGGCTATCACTATGCAGCATTTTTCTCAGCAATGTACGGTCCCTTAGCAAACAAAATGGATGAACTTCGGCTGCGGATCACCGTTTGTAAATGGATTATGGATTGCAACATCATGGTTTTATCAGAAACATGGTAACAACAGCGCTGTTCTCGTTAGCGTCATTGAGCTGAAAGGGACGCTGCATTCTCCTGTCTCATTCTCAAGAGAGACCTGCATGATGGCCACCTACTGGAAAATATTTTTTGGCCGCAGAATAACTTTTTGTGGCCACAGGCCATCGGGCCATGCTAAATGTCGAACACTGCCACAACAAACAGCCTCCCAGATGTGGCATGAAATTATTCATGCCTTTATAACATATAAAATAAAACAACTGAGATAAAAGGAACCACATAAATCAACTAATGAATTTATAAAAAATTAAATTAACTAGAACTGCAAGCAGTTATGACGGGATCCAAGCCTCCCCGGCGGCTGCGAAAGCGGAACCCAAAGCGCGACGCCGGCAAGGCAAACGTTAGGAAATATTGCAACGTGTGAGCTGCAAGATCTGTAGTGAATTGAAAATGCAAACTACCCATTAACATTCATTTTATACATGCGTTTTAAAAGCATTTTTTTGTGTGTTATAGGCCACGCCTCAGCAGTGGCTCTATATTGTACGCTCCAAATTTTGTAAAAATCGGATGAGCCTTTCGTGAGATATAGACGTTTCATATTTGTAACGCTCCCTAATGGCCAATCTTCGCCAAATTTGGCCCAGAGCCTCAGAGTGGCATGGCAAACACGAATGTTAAGCTTAGTGTTGATAGCATATCATTTGGCTGAGATATGCAAAAGTGTCTCTAAGCCCAAATAATGAAAACAAAGAGGCAAAGAGAAGCAGAGAAGGTCAAGTTTACAAGTTAATATTCTCACCTCTGACATCTACGCAGACTGCCCTCCTGGAGGTTTCACAATCTTTGTCGTTCCATAGCCCGGTATCATACATCTCTGTGCAGTGTTCTTTACCGGATTTATAATCCGGTTCTCCTGTCTTCCAGTGTCTGAACTCCATCTCCCCAGGTTTGTAGAAACTTGTTTCTGACAGTGACCACTCCCAGCTGTCCATGTCATCGTACAGCCCTATCCAGGCTAGCTGAAAGCAATATTTAATATAGCTTTTGTTTGAGGCCGTATTTTCACATAACTTTTCCATTTACAGTCTTGATACTATCAGTCTGATCCTCTACGACTCAACAGCGTCAAAATAAGCATCAACAGCTTTCTAAAATGCTTAAGCAAAGCTTTAAAAAACTTAAGAAAAGCATCAAAAGCTTTAAAATATATCGTAAAAAAGATGTTAAAAGGTTCACAATTTTTCAAGTCAGTTTTAAAACAATATCCACATGAAAACAGGTTTTGCTCTCTGCTGTTCACTCTGAACATTTAGAGATCCCTTTGTGATGCACTTTAGGAAACATTTACAGTTTTTCTGAAGTTAGGCTTCTGTTACTCTTTAGTAAGTCGTTCTAATACAAAAGATGCGTCTCATTTATTGGATAGCTCTGTGTGATGATCCATGTTCCGCCAAAAAATACACTTGCACTAATTCTAATGAAAGCATAAAAAGAAAAAAAAAAATGATCGGGGAAAAAAAGTCAGAAAAAGTATTATAAAACCCAGAAAGAAGTGATGAAAAAAAAGTCGGAAAAAGCAACAAAAACGTAAAACAACAAAAAAAGTACAATAATGTCAAAAACATTGAAAAAAAGCGTGGAAAAGGCAACAAAATCTTTATGCTTTAGCTTTATGTACAAATTGTTCAGGAGACACAGCCTGAACAGGGAAACACGTTCTGCTGAAGTTTACACTCAAACACTTTAGACTTCTACCCTACTACATGTCAAATGGGAATATTGTACTTACTGCACTACATTTATTTATTAGTTACTATAAACCACCTGTCAATAACATCATTGTGTTGAAAACTTTACTCACATAGCTGTATATGAAGTAGACCATTTTGCTTAAATCTGCCATGTTGTTCAGGGTCTTCACATTGTCCATGTTGTCTATAGTTGCCAGGTCTGTGTGTTTCTCTCTGCAGTAACTTTGGGCTTCAGTAAAGTTCTTCTGATCATACACAAAATAATAGTTACGTCTGGCAGGTGATGAGACAGCACTCAGCCCTGTAGTGGCAGACGTGTAGATTGATCAGATTTAATATCAACAACTTAAAGGGTAACAAACAAGCAAGACGAAACAAGCTGCAATGTAACATTAATGGGCAAATCTTCAGTGTCAGCATCAAGTGACAAGGTACAATGGCGGACTTAAATGCACGACTCTGAGAGGTATCACAAGTAACAGTCTTTATTGGTCCCAAAACAAAGAGCAGGCAGAGGTACAAAAAACGGCAGGCAAAAATCGTAGTCGAGGACACAGGCAAGAGGTCTAGAAACACAGGAAAACTAACACTAGGGAATAACGCTGGAGAGAGTGACATGAAGACAACTACAATCTGGCACTGGGAAGTGGGACTGGTGAGTATTTATGAATGGTAACTGGGGAAGCTGAAAACAAAACAGGTGAAACTCATTAGGGGCGGGGACGGTAATCAAACAGGCGGGTAAAGCAAACAACCGGAGGAAGACAAGTGACCTAGGATAAGAGCGACTGTTAATGTCACAATAAAACAGGAAGTGCAATGGAACAAACACACAACAAAAGCAGGAACATGACATCAAGCTTATAATCATTAATGAAAACGAACGAAATAACGAAAACTAGGTGGGTAAGATTATTGAGTAAATGTCCGTAGTTTTCGTCTTTGTCAATGTCTTTGATAGAGCAAATAACGTTATATCTTTCAGACCATGAAATTTCCCGTAGACAAGTATAGTTTCCGACTGGGAACACAGAAATTCCGACATTCCACATCAACACAACATAGTCCATGCCCCTCGCCTCGTCGCCTGGCAGCATGGCGGTACTGAAAGTCGGAAGAAAGCAGCAGAGTGCTATTTGATTATGACTGTGTCAGATAAAAGCAAGTGCCTTGCAGTGGAAGGTGGTAAAATATGTGGACAATGTATTAAAGGGAAATTTGAAAGATTTGAGAAGTGCACACAAGGAGGCTAACTGATGTGTGGTGAGCGTTCTGGCGTCTGGCGTCGTAAGGCGTTGTATGGCTGCCGTGCATCACCCAGGTGGGTGCTACACATTAGTGGTGTTAGAGAGCAGTCCCCACCCCCCCTCCCCCCAAATGCGCCTTGAGTGTCTATGATAAAGCGCTATATAAATGTAATAAATAATAATAATAATAACCTAGCTTACCTTAACAAGGTAAAGGAGAACGCAAAACCCCCTTTCCCCAAAACTTGAAGCTAACCCCGAACAATTCAATTCAATTTTATTTATAGTATCAAATCATAACAGAGTTATCTCGAGACACTTTAGAGATAGAGTAGGTCTAGACCACACTCTATAAATTCCAAAACAGGAACAGGGCATGGACGTATGGATACAGGGCATGGATGTATGGATACAGGAGACAACAGCAGGACACAGAACATTACAGGCCTGCTTTCACCGGCGACCCGATAGCTGCTGGTTAGTAAATACGCAGGAACAGGAAGCATGGGTTAATATGTGGATTGATACTGGGATGTCTACACAACTGTGTGAGTCGATTGACTTCAAAAAGTTCGCCACTTTACTCGACCAAAGTTCAAAACACCTGTTTATGTCTGTCTTCTTTAGTCTGTTGGCTATTTAGTTTTTTTTTCCTGGAACACGTCACTCACACATTTTGCACTTACTGCGGCGTCTTGTGTAGACTGTTTAGACATATTTATGACCATATGTAGGCTAAATTTTATGTACTGGTGTTATTGTTGAATACATTGTGAATACATATTTTAAAAATTGTATGATGTATTTGTTGAGTTATTATTACACAATACTTTTTATGACCTTTTTGAATCCCTCGACAAATAACCCATATTACAAAAAAGATTAAAACAAACACTAAAACTAATAAAACTAGACTAAAACTAAGCATTTAAAAAAGAAAAAACTAAATTGAACTAGCAAACCCGCTTTAAAAACTAATTAAAACTAAACTGAATTTGAAAACAAAAAGTCAAAACAAAATAAAAATAAAAACTAATGAAAACAATAATAACGGTTAGCGTCCATTAAAAGTTCTGTTGTTGCTGCTGACAGACTCAGGTTATTATTCTAAGTGTCTGATATTATGGGATGGATCCCTACAGAGATAGATCTTTTAGTTAAAGAGTAAGATCCTTTTAGTTTAACATGAAACAGTTCGGAAACCCTATCACCTATTTTCCTACCAGACTGCATGTAAATAAACAGTAATTTTAGCATCATAAAACACACTTTATTCAAAGTCGAGAGACACTAAATAAAACTATCAAAAGCCGTCTTGGTTCATCTTTCCACTGTTCCAACAATCACCACTCTGGTTTGGTTAAATAAACCCTTAATTCACCCATTTACATGTGGAGATATGCTGGCTCTATACACGCAAAAAGTCCTGATTATTTACATGGAGTCTGGTGGAGATATGCTGGCTCTATACACGCTAAAAGTCCTGATTATTTACATGGAGTCTGGTGGAGATATGCTGGCTCTATACACGCAAAAAGTCCTGATTATTTACATGGAGTCTGGTGGGTTTGGTTCGGGTGATTTCGGGGCTGTTTCATGTTAAACTAAAATGATCTTACTCTTTTACAAAAAGGTCTATCTCTGTAGGGATCCTTTTCATAATGTTGTCAGACACATCTGTATCTTACCCTTTAACTCACTAATACACAAAATACACATTTTACATTAAAGTAATACTTTATATCAACAAAGGGAAAAGTATCAGAGCTAACAGCCATACACAAACATGGAATAAGTAACTTTTATAAATATCTGAAACACTTTCCTGACACGGCGATGATGACGCTCAGAAGAACTTTCTCCATCCTGGTCTCTTCTCTGTTCCTCTCCGTCTGTGTGTGACTGCAGATGTGCAGCTGTTGAACTTACTTTCTACGTTACACATTAACCACCTACCTGCCCTTTCATGCAAAGTTGTTCCCGGGAACAGTAATTTGCCTATCAAGCTTATAGGTCATAATGAGTGATACATAAATGATGTTTGCTTATTCGGTACTAAATAGGATACATTTATACTTTTAATATTTGGTTTGATGGTTCAAACTACAGCTGCAAAGATGACGTTACATGTGTTGTGGAACAGAGCTAGCTAGAGCTAGCTAGCTAGTGAGCACTGTGACGTATATTGTGTGTGATGAGAGATGTAGTTCCATCTATGCGCTGCGCTACCCCTGGCGTCGCACACTGCTCAGATTTCCCGCTTTGCGCTGCGCTCAAAGTTCAAATTATTTCAACTTTGACCTAGTTGCCGCTGACCTTTCAAAGGCGCAACCAATGAGATAACAGCATGTTGTTACCTAGCAATGGGAAATAGCCTCCTTTCCACCCTTGATGACGTATACCTGCTCTACGCTTTGCTCTCTGTGCTTGATCTGCGCCCTGCCTAGCAGTGCACAGGGAGCAAATCACGTATCATGTGTAGATAGCTTGACCGATATCACACACGCTGGGCACGTAGCCCACAGTTGTACGACATAGTGTTCATGGGAAATGTAGGATTAGTACTACAAGCAATGCTGCCAGATAAAGATTACATGCAAAAGCTATAACACAAATACAAAAATACAAAAGCTTCAACACAAATGCAAAACAAAAACTTTGAAATGAAAGAGAGAGAAAAGTGAACTCACATAGCTGTATCCGGAGTAGGCCACTTTGCTTAAGTCGTCCATGTTGTCTATAGTTGCCACCACATAGTGTTCATGGGAAATGTAGGATTAGTACTACAAGCAGTGTTGCCAGATAAAGATTACATTTCCAAGCATAACACACACAAACTGCCCAAATTTCTTGGCAAATAACAGACCAATCTGGCAACTCTGCTAAATCATTTCTGCAGCCGGCTGATTCAAACAGACGCAAGTTATTCATTTCATTCATCACCGGCCAAATTGGCTATTAACTTTACAATGTTACCCAATCAATGTAAGTCAATTTAAAGCCTTACATATGCTACACCACTTTATGCAACTTTATATTACTGCTCCACTACATTTCAGAGGGAAATATTTTACTTTTTACTACCCTACTTCATTCTGAGGTTGGTGCTAGAGGATACAGCGTGTGGGTCACTGAAATAAAAATGGTCCTCAACCCTCACCCTACACACGGTAACATAGCCCTGTGGTACCGTGTGGTACCCTACACACGGTACCACAGGGCTATGTGATGAGCCCCATCACAGACAACGATGAGTCCGCCTACAGGGAGGAGGTGGATCGTATTTTCATTCTGTAGCACGTTATTTAATTTATTTAATTACTGCTTAAGCACTTCTGGTTACACACTATCTACATTTCGTTGCTCTGTACTTGTGACGTGTGCAATGACAATAAAGTTGAATCTAATCTGATCTAATCTAAAACAGAAGATATGAGAAAGTTAATGAAGGAAATATTATATAAATTTGTGAGTTATAAAAAAAGTATTTATTATAACTGTCACGTTTACTTCTAACTCATGCAAAGAGATACGGCATGGTTTATTTTCTTTTCTTTTTTTTTTTTACAATTATCTGTTTCATTTGCTTTCTTTCGTGTCATTCTTTCATTGTGGTCTCTTTAATTTAAACACTGATTCATTTCTGCTCTGAGAATGCTAAGTATGCTGCTGTGAAAACCCAGACACTAAACTGCACAGACAGATCTGAGAAGGTCTTTCAACTCAAATTAAACCAGATTTTGATTCTGTTCACGTGCTAAACAAACGTAACCTGAGGAGACCCGGTTTCCAGCAGTCTCAAGTTTGGAAGCAGAGATCCATTTAGAGACACACAGTATGCACAAAGGCTTGCCGTGTTTACCGAGGGCGCTTTGAAGCTGACAGGTTTGTTGCTCCAGTTAAAAAGAAAAAAGATATCAGTGCTGTTGCCTCACTTCATCTCCCTACAAACATGACTTGTGTCTTTTTATTGCTTCAAAGTCTACAGTTTTTTTCTTTAGGATAAAAAAGTCTTTCTCCATTACTTTGTGTTCATACTAAATCTTTTTTGCTTGAAAATGAGCTTCTTAAAGAAATTGGGATATTGTTAAATAGTTGCAGTGAGTGTATCATGTTTGTATTATTAATATCTTTGCGTCCCGTCATGGTAGCATCTTAATTTCTTCTTCAACCTGGAAGCTTAAAGCTTCCTCTTTCCAAAGAGTGCTCCCATAAATTCGTAGGCCTTTCAGAAGGTTTGTAATCTAGCCTGGATGTGCATTGTTATGGTTGTGACACTGGTCCGTTGATGATGGACATCTTCCTATATCCCGTTAGTGCTGTTCTATAACGGTATCACCCGAAATAATAATGAAATAGAATGTGTATATTCTTCTTTGGGCTTTGAGCAAATTAAACATGGCTACTTTTTATTCTAGGATCTCTAACTTGGGGAACAGACAGTGAAGCAAGCAGCGGTGTCGAGCTGTTGAGGACCGCACCAAGAGAGACGCACTTATACAGTTAGAAACCTTTTTCTGTTACAAAATGTCAAAGTCTTCAAAGATCTGTACAGCCTATAGGAGCATGTGACACATACAGAGACAATAGAAGAGATTGCCTCTACTCGTAATCAAATGCTCTTAAGAAAAAAGATCTAGGATTGCTCCGTTGCCCTAGGAAATTGCGCCGGATGTCCCTCATTTCGGCCGGATGTCCGTCCCCTTCCTCTTTCTTTGTGTTGGCGTTCTAAACTCCGGTGGATTTCTGAGGACTATGGTTAACTAACACATGTTCCACCAAAACACGTTCCTTCCCGATGCTATTTTGCAGCGGCACCGTGGCTTTTCCCGGTGCAAGACGATTGTGATTGGTTTAAAAAAATGCCAATAAACCAGAGCACGTTTTACTCCCATCCAGGAATGCTGTGTGGAATTGCCAGACCTTCCTCCGCAGGGCTGTGGAGGAAGGCAATGCAAGACTAGATGGATCCATGACGGCTCCCTGGTCTTTGTGAAGTGGATGGACGCACCAAAGGTCTCCATCTGTTGGTGCTGTGGAGGAAGGTCTGGCAATGCGAGACTAACTGCAGGTAGACCAAGAAGGCCAAAACTTCTAGCCTATGAAGTGCAAGACTTGTGAAGTGGCCCTCTGTGTCATACAAGAGAAAAACTGCTTTTAATAGTGGCATTTGTAAAAAAAAAATTTAAATACCGTAATTCCTCAAATAAAAACCGGTAGTCAATTATAAGCCGGGCCTCTGATAGTGGCCGGGGGCATGGTCAACACGGACAAATAAAGGAAAAAAATAGTGTGGATAATCTCCTAAATGCCTTTCATATATGTGCATCGTAATGTACATTTCTACCATTTTAACAGATTCAACAATATATTCATGCTTTTCTCCACACTTAGTTTTTCTGGATTATGGTACTCATGTAAAGTATTATTGTCCTAACGGTATTTTAGTCAATGCGGCTGTATGTGTTACACTCAGCCAACTGTAGTTTGTAGTAATGTACAGGTGCCAATAGATGGCAGTAGCTACATTGGATGTAACACGGGTCTCATTTAGTTCTAGTGACAGACATTTTAACAACTTATTGAAAACGAAGGATGGCACCCAGGCAAAAATTTTATTTAAAATTTAAACAAAGAGTTTTAAAGTATGCGGAGGAAAACTCGGGTGAAAAAGCTGCAAGACATTTCGACATTGACCCCAGGAGAATCCGATACTGGAAGAAATAGAAGGATGAGCTGACAAGATTAGCTGACAAGAGCAGAGCACGGCTAGCTGGAGGTGGGAGGAAAGCCTAGCCTGGAGCTAGAAACAAAGCTGCCAGAGTGGATCTACTCCATGTGGGACAAACACAACCGAGTATCAAGAAAACGTATACAAAATAAAGCATTGGAGATCTACAATTCGGTGAGTGATGGAGGAGATTTGTTTGTGGCTAGCAGGAGTTAGCTACAAAGATTTCTACAGCGCAATGGTTTCTCACTTCGACATCGCACCACCATGGCGCAGAAACACCCAGATCTACTAACTGAGAAACTTGTTTCGTACGTTGACTACGTTAGCAAGGCTGTCAGTTCTAAAAAGATTTTAGAGAAGGACATCATTGCAATGGACGAGACTGCAGTTTGGTTTGATATGGTGTCTCCCACTACTGTTGACACACGAGGAGCAAAGAGTGTGGCTCTGAAAACCACAGGACACGAGAAAAGCCATCTTACCATTGTCCTCGCTGGCAAGGCCGACAGCACCAAACTGAAGCCTTATATCGTTTTCAAAGGGGCTATTCGTGAAGTGAAAGCGATGCAGCAGCAGATCTCCAGCGCAGTAATCGCCACTTCTGTGAATGGCTGAATGAATGACGCTCTCACGGCAGACTGGCTGAAGTCTGTGGTGGGGAAATTCAACTTCACCCCGCGGCTGCTGGCGTGGGACTCATACCGCTGCTACATCAGTGCCGCCACCAAAGATGAACTAAAATGTCACAACAGCAGTGATCCCGGGAGGCTGCACTAAATACTGTATATCCAAGCCCCCGATGTGATGTGGAACCAACCCTTCAAGGTGAGCCTGTACAATGCATACGATCAGTGGATGGCTGGGGATGCTGATAAGGAGTACACAGGTAACTTAAAAGCCCACGCCCAATGCCTGCTTGTGGACTAACTGGACGTGGATATGATCAGAAAGTCTTTCAAAGTTTGTGGACTGTCTGTGAAAACTGATGGGAGCAAGGACGACCTCATCCTCTGCTTCAGGGAGAGACAGCCTTTCACCGTTGGAAGGGAGGCGCTCGATCAGGTCTGACAGCAGGGCCGGGAGAACCGGCGCGAAGCTCCTCAGGAGGAGGAAGATGAAGACGAGCTGTTTAACAATGAACTTGTAGTTCTTGATGATTGTGATTTTGAGGAGGAGGACTGACCACCAAATATTGTTACAGGTAATTACACTGTGTCATTTATCAAGGTAAGCTGCGACGATGTTAACGATGTTAAAGCATTAAAGCTGAATGTTATTAGATACCGGCAGTTGACTGTGCGTGTGCTGCCAGGAATGTCTTTTGACGTTAATGTTACGGTATCCGGAGTAGCGTTAGGCTACTTCAGATTTTGTTGTTTTTATGTTTTGACACTGGATGCCATGACGTAACATATGCTTACTACTCACACGTATGTGTAGCTCTGTTGAAAATTTGATTTTGTTATGTTCATGCTGGTTATAGCTACCGTCTGTAGCGTTAATCAGATACTGGTGTGCTGCAAACCACCAATGTGTTTCACAAAACTACTGTATGCTTTTGTTGTAATCTACCAGTCTACCTGTCCACTGGAATGCTATACTTTTTCATTTAAAACTGTTTATTTAAGACAATTATACTTACCAAACAGATGGTATTAGAAATAAAGGCCTGCCTCTAACAAAAGCCTGCTTCAAATAAAGGCCTGGTACCTTTTGCAGTTCAGGTAAATAAAGGCCCCGGTTTTTATTTGAGGAATTACGGTAGCTTTTAGTTTAGCTTACCTAAAAGGTTGTTGTTGTTTTTTCTGATTCCCAAGAGTTTGGAGAATAATTTTCATCCATCAAAAGTCTAATATATTATAGTTTTTTGTGTGGTTTGAAAACATTTCTGTGATATTCAATTTCCGTTTTCTTAATGGTCATATAATTATTAATACCTTCATTGGACATCACTGCAGCATACATATTCTGAAAGCCCAGGTTGTGCAGACATAAAAAGATGTTCATAACTTGATTGTGAAAAACTTGATTAGGATTTTACATCCATTATTGCAAAAGGACACCAGATGGGCCAAAAATAGAATAACAAAATGGCTTAGACCACCGAGGGTTAAATGTCAAGCGCAACGGCAAGAAATGAAAGAAGTATAATGATCCATCGGGATCTGGTCTGCCCTGGAGCTGCCGCCCAGTGTGGGGGGAGGATGCTGAAATAATCTGAGAGGAGACAATGATGTGATGGGAAATATATTGACTGATTGATTGAAAGTGTTTATTTCAAATATGTAAAGAACAGAAACAGCAACAATTGAACACAAAACTAATTAAATAAAAAAAAACAAGATAATGAATACATTAATAATAATTACAGCAAAAGGAAACTGTGAAACACTTGTCAATTTGTTTACAGATTAGAAAAGGAGGCAGAAGAATAAACGTATGTAATCCCACTCCCAGTGTCCGCAATTGTGATGTTGCAGTTTAAGATGCTGGTTATTGTTAATGTTCCCTTACTTGCCCAGCTAAATCAGAAATGCAATCTCTGTTGACTCTTTTAAAATTCAATTGAAGACCTACCTATTCAGACTGGCTTTTAGCTGATGTGGTTCACTTTTAGCTCTGTGTCTTTTTACTGGCCACGAAGCGTAGATTAGTGCCCGATCGGGCGCCTGGCAGTTCACACGAGACGTTCTTTTCTCCGCACCGGTCACAAAGCGATCCTGCTCCTCTCCCCTCTACAGAACGGATAACCACAAACCTGGGTGTTTTATCCTGAAATCTGTTTTTGTAACAAATCCGGCTGTGCTGTGGCCTTCCTGTATTTGATTACCTACCAGGGGCACGTTCAATCTTTACACTGTGGCCACAGTCTTTCCGTATTGAACGGCATGTTTCCTCAGAACGGCATGTTTCCTCAGAACGGTGTGCAACAGCTTTGAGATATGTTTCCTCTTGTTTAGTGGGTGTGTCTCTCGTTTATCGGCTGTGTCACAGGTAGTCTATGTCAACGACCTTCCACTTCTGGGATTGCTCCATTGCCGCTGGAAATTTTGCCGGATGTCCGTCCCCTTTTGCAGAGGCACCGTGGTTCCGTCCGGAGTTTACCACCGCCCAAGACGTAATTGGTTAAAAGAAATGCCAATAAACCAGCGCACGTTTTTCTCCCATCCAGGAATGCTGTGTGGACTAGCCAGACCCTCCTCTGCAGCGCTGTGGAGGAAGGTCTGGCAATGTGAGACTATGTCACAGGTGATACACAATCAGCAGAGACGTGTCTGTAAACGTATTGTAATAAAAAGGCAAAGTGCTTGCGCACAACAACAGGATGTTCAACGCACCCACGTTACACTTTAAAAAACTGAGTTGCAACGTTCCCCATTCGCTCACAGAAGAAATAAAAAGGAGACAGCAAAACGATCGCTGCAGCACTCCTATTCTTATTAATCAACTTATATAAGTACAGGGACAAAGTCAGTGTTGTACAATTCCAGTAGGACTGTTGTACATTTAAACATGTGCACAAGCACACTTCCCAGTCACACTCTCCCATAAGCACACGCCCCATGCCCCAGTCAATCTCTTCTTCCACTACAAATCAACCCATATCTTTATCTGGTTTCCTCAAGAGCGCCCCCTGCAGGCCCCTCTTGTCTGACTGCTAGCCCACAGACCAGCTCTACCATTCCAGTTAGAATCAATAATAGACCATTCAAAGTGGTGAATCCGCTAAGTAATAAGAAGCAATTAACTGCAAACATAGTAAATTTAGCATCCATTCCTCGTCAGCCACAGCCTGTCCCAAAAAATGAGACAGATAATACTTTTAACACACTAACACTAGCCCTACTAAACGTAAGGTAGTCAAATCATTTTTAATCAATGATTTTATTATTAAACACAATCTTGTTTTTATGTTTTTAACTGAAACCTGGTTGGACCATAACAGTGCTGCTGTTCTCATCGAGTCAGCTCCCCCTAACTTCAGTTTTATGAGTGAGAATAGAGTGAATAAGAAAGGAGGTGGAGTCGCTATTTTGTTTAATGACTCATTCCAATGTACACAAATATCATATAGGAATTTTGCTTCTTTTGAATATGTCTTCAGCTAAGGTCCTCCCCCGACCTATATTTCTAAAAATCTACAGGCCACCAAAATACTGTGCAACCTTCTTTGATGACTTTACTGAACTGCTGTCTATAATCTGTATTAACTTTGACCGTGTAATTATTGCTGGTGATTTTATCATGTTGACAACCCCCAGGACCAAGGGACCAAAGAACTGTGTTGTGTTTTTGAGAACTATGGACTGACTCAGCATGTGACACAGCCCACGCACAATAAGGGGCACACACTGGACTTGATTATCTCCAAGGGTCTGAACATTTCCAAGGTTGTAGTGACTGATGCTGCTCTCTCTGATCATTCCTGTGTTTTCTTTAACGGCAATATCTCGGTGCACAAAAGTGTCCAAACAAAGTTAATCAGAAAACGGTATATCACTGAAAACACCGGTGAATCATTCATTCAGCTTTTGTCTGCCACACCCGCCCTCACTGGGGTCTCAGTCACTGAGCTTGTAGATAATTTCAATTGTAAAATTACAAATGTTATTGATGCCATCACTCCCACTAAGGTCAAAGCTCTCTGGTAAGAAAAAATCTCCATGAAGAAATGTCATACTGGTAAGAACAGAAAAAAAGACTAATAAAGGACTAAGACTAACTAAAAACTAATCTCCAGGTCCATTATGAAACCTATAAAGAGAGACTTCGCATTTATAATTTGCAACTGAGGAATGCAAGGCGGTCTTCTCTGACATTATCACCAGAAACAATAATAATAATTCACCTTCTTTTGCTACTGTCGATGGGTTAACAAACCCTCCAGTACCAGTAGCATCTGAAATTTTATCCACCGAGGCCTACAATGAATTTGCCTCCTTCTTCAGAGAATAAAATTCAGAAAATTAGACAGTCAGTGCCTCCATATCAAGTACAGCAGGACTGTCAAGTCTCACGCATTGGGCGTGAGACACACGCATTTCAACCCATTCACACGCTCACACGCCACACCTTGTATTTCTCACGCAGAGAAATTACCAGGATAACGCCCACCAAGTTGCGCCGCTATTTTTTAAACAGTGGAACAGGTCAAGGAATCAAGTGAGTTCCCCATAGAGTTCAGAACGCCCTGCCACTACCCGCGGCGCTACCATTGGGCATTTTAGGTCCGGGCCCGCCCATTTTGACCCAGGCCTATTATTGAATAGTGAGTGATTTTAATTCTAGCAGTTCATCCAATAAGCAGCCCGAGGAAAGCTTTGAGTGAAAGCTTCTCAGCCAATCAGCGGCTTCTACCCCACGTGTGACGACTCTTAAGCCTGCCCACAGGCTGCATCGTCACCAGCAAGTGATCCAATGAAATGAATGACGTTTGTGCGCAAGCTTTTCAAGCAAGCTCATTGAAACAGACACAGAGTGTAGCTATTAGCTAGCTAATATGAAACACAAAGCGAAGCAAAGCAGCTTGTTTTCATTTAAATTCAGCAAGAAACGCTCCGAGGAGCAGGAGGAGGACATTTTAAGTAACTCGGTTACAAGTGACGAGTTACTGGCTGTCTGGCTGTCTGAATGCAGGGGGAACCTGAATACATTTTTTTTTTTGCTTATTTTAATTGGCCCATCCAGTTTTCTGGAGGCCCACCTACAATCAAAATCCTGGTGCCGCTAGTGCCTGCCACGCACCAGCTGAGTAAGTGCGAATTTCAAGTTGCGGCTTTCATCGCTGTTTGTGACTTTGCCTGAGATTGCGTGACAAGTGTACTCGCCCTGTTGTTTATCTGGTTGCCATGACTTCGCGAGTGATGACGTCCTGTCACTGTTCCAGTTGAGGGGAGCGGATCACAGTTCACTTGAGTTCAGTAGAGCACACGGCTCTGTAGAGTCGTGTAATTATGACTTTATATACTACATACATTGCGGAAATCCTGTTGTGCGTCTGCCCTATTTCCGATACTGTTGCGGCAGAAATCAACATAGAGGAAACACTGGGTAGTTTTTGCGCCTATTATTATTATTATTATAGCTACATGTTGAATCGACTGCAGGGCTACTCTGACAGTTTTATATTTTTATAAAGATGCCCATTTTATAATAGGCCTACCCATAATACTTTTATAACAGTACCCATAATAATTTGGAATATTTTTGGTTTTTTCTTTCCTTTTATTTTTACTGCACAACCTCCTGGCCCCCATTGTGAAAACCTTTGGCCTAGGCTATTTCATTATATTTTATCCAGACAATGCATAGTATTAATTATTGCACACACACACACACACACACAAATACAAATACTGAATTAAATTTTTTTAAAAATATTTGTACGAAAATGTATGTGTCATTTATCAGATCAGACTCCGTCCCCACCCAAACCCCTGCCGCCAAAATCTCACTCTGAACTCTGTTCAAAACTTGAGAGCCCTGAATACAGTATACGTGTTGTCACAGTGTCCAGGCAAAACAAATTCCAATATGACACAATTTCATACAATCAACCACAAAAACCTGGAGGACATTATACAACATCTGAAAACCTCCTCCTGTTGCCTTGATATTCTACCAACGGGCCTTTTCAAAAATGTTTTAAATTGTTTGGCTACAGATCTTCTACAGATTGTAAACACGTCTCTGCTCTCAGGTATCTTCCCACAGGCCCTGAAAACTGCAGTCATCAAGCCAATCTTAAAAAAGAACAATCTAGACACGTCACTAATGAGCAACTATAGGCCGATATCAAACCTTCCATTTTTAAGTAAAATAATTGAAAAAACGGTTTTTCAACAGCTCAACCTTTTCTTATCACTAAACAACAATTTTGATGCCTTCCAGTCAGGTTTTCGACCACACCACAACACTGAGACGGCTCTTGTTAAAGTCTTTAATGACATCCACTAAAACACAGATAGTGGCAAAACTTCAGTCTTAGTATTACTTGATCTCAGTGCTGCACTTAACACGGTCGACCATGACACATTACTAGACTGATTGGAAAACTTGGTTGGCCTTTCTGGCTCAGTACTAAACTGGTTTGAATCCTAATAAAGAAAAGAGACTATTTTGTGTCTATAGGTAATTATTTATCTGATCATACAAATATGATGTGTGGAGTTCCCCAAGGCTCCATTCTGGGGCCTCTTCTGTTTAATATCTACATGCTTCCACTGGCCCAGATTATGGAAAACAACAAGATAAATTACCATAGTTATGCGGACGACACACATATTTACATAACCTTATCGCCAGGGGACTATAGTTCAATACAAAAACTGACTCAGTGCAAATTAACGACTGTATGTGCCAGAACTTTCTCAAATTAAATGAAGAAAAATCTGAGGTGGTTGTTTTTGGAGCAAAAGAGAAACGATTGAAAGTCAGCGTTCAGCTTCAAACGACAATGTTAAAACCAACAGACAAAGCCAGAAATCTTGGTGTAGTCATGGACTCAGACCTGAATTTCAACAGTCACATTAAGACAATTACAAAGTCAGCCTATTACCACCTTAAGAATATATCAAGGGTCAAAGGACTTATGTCTCAGCAGGATTTGGAAAAACTTGTCCATGCTTTTATCTTCAGTAGACTTGACTACTGTAACGGTGTCTTTACAGGTCTACCAAAAAAATCAATCAGACAGCTGCAGCTGATTCAGAACGCTGCTGCTCCAGTCCTCACTAACACCAAGAAAGTGGATCACATTACTCCAGTTCTGAAGTGTTTACACAGGCTTTCTGTGTCTCAAAGAATTGATTTCAAAGTATTTTTGCTGGTTTATAAATCACTAAATGGTTTAGAGCCCAAATAGATTTCTGATCTGCTATTAAACTACGAACCACCCAGACCTCTCAGGTGGTCTGGGACAGGTCTGCTTTCTGTCCCCAGAGTCAGAACTAAACAGGGAGAAGCAGCGTTTAGTTTTTATGCTCCATAAATCTGTAACAACCTCCCAGATAACTGCAGATTCGCCGCAACTCTGTTCTTTTAAATCAAGGCTGAAGACCTTTCTTTTTGTTGTTATGTTGCCTTTCTTTAATTTCTTATACTGCACTGTGAATTTTATTCTCATATTTTATTTGTTTTTATTCATTTTTAATTGCTCTGTAATGTTTTATGTAAAGCAGTTTGAATTGCCCTGTTGCTGAAAAGTGCTATATAAATAAAATTGCCTTGCCTTCTTCTTTTCAAAACAGAATCACACCTCCGAAGCAGATGTTTTCGAATTATTCATATTGTACAATAGGATATCTTACTTAGACGTGTGTACAATAAGGCTGTTAACGAATATTCTAAAATATATATATATATACTTCAAACTTTTAGCCCAGCCAGTCGGGAACATTCTCTTAATACATCGGGAAGAGAGAAGCGAGCGAGTGAGTGGGCGTGTCAATGACGTTTCTATCATTCGGCTGCCGCTGCTGGAAGTAAACAAACGAGGTCGAAGAAGAGGACGGCACAAAGAACAAGAAAATATCGTCGGACAAATTCATGGAAACAGCAAAAGACTCTGTTGTTAATGACTAAATTAGGAACGGTTCCGTGACGGCGGTGTATTCTGCTGAGTCATGTCTCCAGAGAGAGAGAGAGGGAGACAGGACAAATGTTATGGCTCCTGATGTATTGGTTGGCCCTCTTATGGACATAATGGGCAAAAACAGAGATTTGAATATATTTGAACATTGTTTTTGGCCAGTTTTGACAGTGCTAGTGTACAATAATAGCCTTTTAAAGAAAATTTGGCTGCCCTATTGCTGCTCGAAGCAGTAAGACACTACTTTAGTGCTGGTTGAAATTGCAGACTCTGGCAGTGCTGTTCATGTTGCACTTTGAATGAGAATAAGGAGCTGCACTGCAGGAAACACAGAATCAAAAGGAGCTGAGGTTAACCTCCGTGGGACTCACAAACCAGCTTGGAGATGCTCTGAACTTTAATCAGCTCGACTGTTCGTAGTTCTGCCAAATCAAACCCCAGTATCGGGTCATTAAAGCGTAATCCTCATCCTGCTGTGGAGGTTGGCTCAAAACAGCGTGTTCACTCACTGCTGTGACCCCATTTTACTTTGAGCTTCTGTTCTTTTTAAACCCTGTATTGGAGGTATTAAACATACAGACACAAAACAAACAGTTGTAATAGTAGCTAAAAGTACTGACTAAACAGTTGAAATAGTAGCTAAAAGTAATGGATAACTGGTTAAAACCTTTAAAAGAGAACATAAACGTATTTAATGGTTGTAGATGCAGTATACGAATTCCCATCATGGTTCCCAGATGGAGATGTGTTGGGTGTTTTAGTTCATTTATTTTATGCAGAAATAAACATGCAAACGTGTTGATAGATGAGCCCCATTATGTGCATTCCTGTTTTGTGTTGGTGTCACACGGTTGCCCTGCATTAACAGTCTGCTGCACCTCGGGAACATCTTCCCGTTTAGATACGGCCCCTGATTTATGTGGCTGTCATGGCTGACGTGCAGTGACCCCTGAGCAGTCCAATAAAATATTCATATCTGTGCAGGACCACGCCGCAGCCCTCCACATTCTCCCTGCTATTTACAGAAAACACTGGCCTCCTCCACTTCTTCAAAGTAAATATATATATGATATAATATATTCCGTTCTGTGGTTGGAAGTCACCACAGCCTCAGGGTTTGGGGACAAAATATAATCATTTGTGTAAATTGAACCCTGTGGAAAGCTGGAAATAATGTGTGCCTAATTGGGTGTGACTAACAAGGCCTAAAGGCAGTGCTGTGAGTAGTGTTTACAGCAAGAAAATCTGAAGAACTGTTTCAAAAGTCAAGAAGGAAACTAGAGAAAATAGGTGTTATGTTCCTGGGTGAATGGATGAGTTGTTTGGTCTCTAAAATTTCAGAAAATGTTGAAAGATGTGGATCAGTGTTTCCCAAAGCCCAAGATGACACCGTCAAATGTCTTGTTTGAATAAGATATTCAGTTTACTGTCACAGAGGAGAGAAGAAACTGGAAGATATTCACATTTGCCAGAAGGCAACGAGGGTTGTAACGAGAGACAGATGACATGATGCACTGGTGAAACGCATCAGCGCAAAGCAGACAATGGGCCTCATTCACCAATATCTTCCTATGTTTTTTCTTAAATATGTTCTTAAGAAGGTTTCTAAGAAAAGTCTACGTCGGATTCATGACGTGTTCTTAAACAGCAGATTTGTTCGCACCTGTGTTCTTAGGATTGATGAATCCCACGTCTTCGTAACTGAAAGCGTGTGCCAGTTGTTCCTAATTAGCA
Source organism: Perca schrenkii (assembly GCA_025617405.1). Taxonomy (NCBI): domain Eukaryota; kingdom Metazoa; phylum Chordata; class Actinopteri; order Perciformes; family Percidae; genus Perca; species Perca schrenkii. The sequence continues at coordinate 18,324,777 of CM046810.1, read as the reverse complement.
TAAGAAAACGCCCCAAAAATGCCCATATAAGGACATGACACTTCCTGTGCACCTCCTGGGAGACAGGTTGTCGGAGCTTGTCGGAGCCGCGGTGGAGGAAGTACTGAATCTCAGTACTTAAATAAAAGTAAATAACCAGAGACATATTTACTTTAGTAAAAGTAGAAGGTATCCACAACCACAAACAAGGCCTGGCTTTTAAGAAAAGTTCCTATCCTAACCATGAAACGGAAATATGTTAGAATCGGAATGCGGTTGGTTTTATTCATGGTTGTATTTCATTTTCTTTAACCATGCAAGTAAGCAAATAAAGTGTGTGAAGCAGCGGACATGGGGAGATGTGAAGAGGTCCAGCCAAATAAATAAGATATGAACGCGTCTTACGCAGCCTGGCGGAGGAGTAAACAACGCTGTGGAGAGAAATAGATATAGCAACTTTGATTTAAAAACGGGAATAATAAAAAAAAAAAACGTTTTCATTTTCACTTTTACCGGAGGCTGTATTACCGAGGGTCAGCGGCGCTGCACCCGGGCTCTGGAGCACCGGAGCCGGCTTGGATCAGCGGTGCCCCATATATACAGTATCTATGGCAACCCATACAGTATCTATGGCAACCCATATATACAGTATCTACGGCAACAAAACTTCACTGGTGAGACAAACGTGTGACGGTCAGGAAGACGTTTTGGCAGAGGGGAGAAACTGATCAGAAAATGTAACGTAACATTGTAGAAATGTAGTGGAGTAGAAAGTATAGATAATTGCTGCAAAATGTAACAAAGTAAAAGTCAAAAGTAGGCTATGCACTATTGAGTCTACTTAAGTAAAGTACAGATACGTGAAAAATGTACTTAAGTACAGTTAGGACGAATTTGTACTTTGTTACATTCTACCACTGCATTTCAGCCCTATAAATAGCGATCAATCACCAAATAACACAGGATTTAATCAGTTTAATTGCTGATGTAAATTGCAGTGTTAGTGTCTTTTTTGAATAATATGATTTTTTATCAACAAATGATCAGAAATACATTACAGTACAATACTATCATTGTAAACAACTGTAGAATTAAATAAAATGCAGTAAGCAATCATTTTGAGCAAATTGTCATCACTCAAATGTGTGTAAGAGTGCTTTTCAGTGTTCGTAGATTTTGTTCTTAGCTAAGAACAAATCCAAGTTAAGAAAACATTAGTGAATGCCAGAATCTTTGTAAAAACGTGCGTAAGAAGGGTTTAAGAACACATTTATTCGTAAGAACGGTTGGTGAATGAGGCCCAATAGGTGCATCTCATGGTCCTTATTTGATTCATGTGACGCTTCAGAGGAAAGGACGTCTCATCCCTCTAAAACATATTTCCTCGTCGACGGAGCCGTAACCGAACCAGGCCTGAACCTGACGGGCATTAAGAAATTTGTGTCGGAGCCCGACCCGAGCCCGACACAGTTAAAATCTCATTTTTTTTCTCATACTAATGACACATGTAGGCTACGTTTGTGTGGAAAGCTTTTATTAAGCAACTGTAGGAAGGCATTCAGAAATGTCAACAGTAAGGGTGTGCATTGGCACTGCCCTCACAATTCGATTCGATTACGATTCGATTACGATTCACCAGGTAACGATTCAATTCAATTCGATTCTACGATGCATTGCGATGCATTGCAATGCATCAACATTCTACTGCACGCAAGGCAAATTTTTCATCAGTCATGAGCAGGTCTCAACATTAAAAAAAAATCCCTACTGGCCCCCGGGGCCAGTAGATCAGAGTTTTGCTGGCCAATTCTACATTTTTACTGGCCCTGAAAGAAATATCATAGGTGTGATTGGCAAAGGACAAATAGCACGAAAATATACGCCGCACCTACCATGAAGCTTCAGAAAATGGTTCTAACCCACCCAGCTAGCCACTGCCACTGGATGTTGTGCTATAAGCAGTAAAGCTAGACCATGGGTCATCAACTACATTTATCCAAGGGCCAGAATTATTTTAAGCAAACACTCCAGGGGCCGGACTTTCAAATAAAGAAAATAAAATTATATCTAATACGCATCTTCTTGTTTGATATTTTCACTTTCTTACTAAATTAATGCTATATTTTTTACATGTATTAGTGTAAGCAAACCCCTAAAAACATGGAAAATCCATAATGATAACTAGATAGGCTACTTAACTAGAAAATGATCTCAGATTAGGGGCAGTTCACTGAGGAGTGATGGTTAAAGACTTGATTACTGAAACGTAATCCGTGTCCTGATTGGTGGAAAATGCTTACAGAAAGAAAGTCCTGTTGTCAGGTAAACATCTCACTGTCAAGAGCCTGAAGTGAAAAGTTGTGGAAAAGAGCAACTGTGATGATGAATGGACTGATAAGCAGGCTAGCATTCCTCCTGTATGCCTCATTTGAAATAAGACAATGTTGTTGCTAAATAATAAAACCGGCAACATCATCAAGAATAAAGAACGCGGCATCATTCACGTGCATATTAAGTAGCCACATGTATTTGTTTTGGTCTTAAAATACCTCCATAGGTTTACCGCTCCAGCGGAGAGGATGGCTCATTTAGACAGCAGCTACGTTTACAAGAGTTTGTCCAAAGTTCACGATTGGTTGCGAATTGAGATAAACACTTAGACTACAAACTACATCTTTCATTTTAGCTTGTTTGTAAAGTCGCTATTTGCAGAGTAGAGCTGTGTTTGCACAGCGCGGTGGACCAGAGTGGACAGCCAGACAGAGCAGACTGAAATATCGCTTTCTGCCTGGTGGGTATTGATAAGTATTGACTCTGTAATCATTGAGGGTTTATTGTAGGCTACTTACAGTAGGCTAACGAGTGTAGCGTTAGTTCATCTGCGCCATCGGCGGTAAATAATCCCCGGTAACGTTTCCAGTCAGTTAGCTACATGTGCTGCGTGAAACGCACACACCTCGGCCCTGCTGTGTGTGTGCGCGCAGCGCGAGCATCACTGTTCAGAATCCAAAATGCAACGCTTGTATCCAAATTAATTGGTTATAAATTACCTGATGTGAAAATGTGAAATGTTAACATTCACACGCTTCGTGCCGCTCTGTATGACGTGTGCTGATGCAGCAGACAGAGTCACAGTGACTGGCCCGTCTGGGCCAGTCACTGTGACTCACACAACTTTATTGTCCACTCAAGGCCAGAAAATAAACAGTGACATAATCGATTATGGCACTTCGCCGCATCGATGCTGAATCGTGCATGCCCCGCATTGCAATGCATTGCCGAATCGATTATTGTTGACACCACTAGTCAACAGGTGAGGCATCAGCGCACACGGGGCAACAAGCGCACATTAATAAGCTGTTAAAATGTTCAGTGTGTTAACCTTTCCTGATCGCTTCGTTTCAGACCGTGTCAGAACACCAGGGGAGACTCGTTACCTCCAGCGCTGACGTTATAAAATGATTAACGTCGGGGTTAAAATATCGTTTCTGGTGAGACAATGAATGAGCTTGACTTTCAGTCTGGGGTTTATCTCAGACACCGCACACACTGTACAAAACTTCAACTTATTCCACCAACTCTGCTCCTTTCTCTATCTCTCTTCTGCCCACTTACCACACACACACACACACACACACATACACACACACACACACACACACGCACTGAGCTCTCTTAAAGGAGCTGCAGCACCATTTTACAACAAATGCCTTATCGCGCTGATGTGACTGAGCCCGACCAGAACCCAACCATAAATTCTAAATATCTGTCCAAACCCGGCCCGGCTCAAGTCGGGTATCCATGCCTTACTCTCCTCCCGTGATTTCCTCGCGTCTCTCCCGTGCTTCCTCGGTGGGAGGGACTAAGACGAGAGTAAGGGAGGCAAGTGGAGGAGTCGAAGAGGCAATTTAAGCGACATGAGATGCAGCACATCACAAAGGCGGGAAAAACACAAAAGGCAGGAAGTCAAACAAGACATGACACGTGGGAAGTGAACCTACAAAATAAAACAGGTAACTGAAAACTATAGCTGGGACGATAGGATTTTGTCCCGATTCGATTCGTTCCTGATACATGGGCACCAATTGGATTTGTTTTGCAATTTTCATTCATTGCAATTGGATAGTATTGAGTATTGGGATTCACTTTTCCGTCTTTAACAAAAAAACTGTTTCATATTTATGTGTATAAATGGATCAAGCAAATCAGATATATAATGTATATTATCCATCTAATATTTCACTCCAGGAAAGAAAGCGAATGCGCTCAGTTCCCAAAATGTATTACTGTTTTAATCCATGTTGCTACCAAGACACCCAGTCCACAGCAGATGGGAGACTTCTTCTGTAAACTGTGAGTGTTTGTCCAAGTCATCACATTCAAATGAGCTTCATTTTATTGTAGTTGGAAGTCGTGAAGCCGAAAATGTGCACATATCCCACAAAATCACCTTGGATACTGCATGTGCCAGCTTGTTCGTTGGCAGTGGAACAGCTCCAGAAAGTGTTGCTCAGTCTTGGCTCTCAATTTTTTTTTTCGCCTTGGAGGGGACTTGTTGATATTCACAAATTACATTTCCCTGAATGTCAATTTCATTTAAGTGATAACAGAGCGTTATGTAAAACAATCTTTTCACACGTTGCCAGAGAAGGAGAACATTTTGGGGTTTTCTGTTCTCTGGCTGCCAGTGTTTTACAATCAGAAAAGGACACTGTTTATCTGCCGATGATGTCTTTGTCTTTGATTTCCACAGCTTTACCAGGGTACCGTCGGGTGATTAACAGTCAAAGTCAGCCTCATTAGGCTTTCCCGGAGAGAAATGGATCAGTCTTGTAACATTACTTCACATATTTACACTCCAGTAATTAGAAATTACAAAGTCCTCATCCTCATCGCTGCATCTTTTATCAGAGAGATTAATTGTCTTGTCACTGGCACATCGTTTTATTGGCTAACTGGGAAGGGGCCACGAAGATGGAAAATAAAAGAGCCAAAGCATTTTAATTACACTATTGTAGTCATTTGACTAACAGAGCACTCTAATCATTTAAATTAAAATTTTGATCATAAAAATGGGTGAAACATACATGCATAGCCACACACACACACACACACACACACATATATATATATATATATACAGTATATATACAAAGCTACTTACAAAACGCGTAGCATAAAGTGGATTTATGTGGAGCGGCCTCTAGCTCACCCAGTAAGAGCGTTTGCCCCATGTTGGCTGAGTCCAGGCTTTATGTAACTTTCAGTTTGTGTTGGTTCTAGCAGCCACTTTGGACTAAAGTGGTAGTGTTTATACCACACCTGCTGTCGTAAAGGTCTTTTCTTTACGCTGCTGTATTACCCACTATAGATTACTGAGTTAGCGTTACCGCAAATGGTTTGCTCGGACAGAAAAGAATTCATTTACAGTAAGAGAATAAGTTACAGATGGATCGTTGCATTTCCAGTGTTGCATACGGTAACTTAGTCTACTTTGGATGTCTGGTGAGCTAAACCAGGTATCACTGTCACTGTGTCACGAAGCCAAAGAATTAAGAGATTGTTAAAGCAACCAACATAATAATAACTTGGATTAATATAGCGCATTTCATGAAACCAACAGAAGCTTTATCCAAGTACAAAAGGACAAGGGCAAAGAAAATAGTAAGCCAACACAAACATGGACTAAAAGGATTAAAAGGTCTGTGCTAAATGGAAAGAGGACGTAATTTAATGTGGGCTACTGACGTACAACCACATTGCGCAATCTGAAGTTATTTTATGAATGAAATAGACCCTATTTTAACGATCGGAAACGCAAGTATCAAACACGAAACGCTCGGGCGCTGTTGCTATGATACCGGCGGGATAAATGACGCAAATCTAAAATGGGTTGGTCTGAAGTAGCTAGGTGTGGTTTGGGCGTAACGTGAAAATAACCAATCAGAGCGTCATCTCACATTCCCTTTAAGAGCAGGTGCGCTTGTTCCATGGCGGATTGCTATTATAACGGTGGATTTGCCTGGCGCACGCCAGCGGGAGCTGTCCGGGATGCGGCAAAGTAATAAATGCCATCTTGACCGGGTGGTGATGTTGCTGCTCCTCTCGGGCGCATCTCCTCAAGTCTGGAGAGGATTGCTGCAGCCATGGAGCGTGGGCCTCCAAAAACACCACCTGCTCCTGTTGTGCCCCTTCCTCCTCCCCCCACTCCATCTCCTTCCACCCGCTCCAACAGGAGCACATCGCGCATTGCTCCCGGACCAGATCCCGCCGGAGTGTCTAATCCCACCGTAGTTCAACATCACGTCTCCTTAAGTCCTCTAATATTTCCTCATTTATGTCATCAACACATCCATGATTCATGGAAATGTTGTGTAAAACACAACAAGCCACAAAGCATGCTGGGACTTTTTGAGGACTGTACTATAAAGTGCCTCCTGACCTATCCAAACACCTGAAGCGCATTTTCAGTAATATTTTCCTTGTAATTATGTATGGTTTGCAAAAATGGGAACTGCTGCGTCCGTGTAGATGAGAGAAGCAAAGTGTATGCGCATTGTGCACATGCTACATTATGGCTAAGCATGCGCCCTAAAATAGCATCTGAATAACGCACTACTGACTTTAGACTAGCACCACTGACTTTAGATTAGCACCACTGACTTTAGACTAGCGCCACTGACTTTAGACTAGCACCATTGACTTTAGACTAACACCACTGACTTTAGACTAGCGCCACTGACTTTAGACTAGCACCATTGACTTTAGACTAGCGCCACTGACTTTAGACTAGCGCCACTGACTTTAGACTAACACCACTGACTTTAGACTAGCACCACTGACTTTAGACTAGCGCCACTGACTTTAGACTAGCACCACTGACTTTAGACTAACGCCACTGACTTTAGACTAACACCACTGACTTTAGACTAGCGACCACTCTGACTTTAGAGCTAGCACCACTGACTTTAGACTAGCACCACTGACTTTAGACTAGCACCACTGACTTTAGACTAGCGCCACTGACTTTAGACTAGCACCACTGACTTTAGACTAGCGCCACTGACTTTAGACTAGCGCCACTGACTTTAGACTAACGCCACTGACTTTAGACTAACACCACTGACTTTAGACTAGCACCACTGACTTTAGACTAGCACCACTGACTTTAGACTAGCACCACTGACTTTAGACTAGCACCACTGACTTTAGACTAGCACCACTGACTTTAGACCAGGTTTTTCCTGGTCTGTGGCGGAATTGTTTTCTGAAACTGCAAAATATCACCAGGGAACGTTTGCGCCTGAACACGCCTCCTCTTTTCGCTGAACCGCCCCCGGGAGAGCAAATTCATTCCCTATTTTACCGACGTGCGTCTGTGGAGGGAAAAGTCCGGTGTGCGTCGGGTGCTAAATAGGAATGATACGGTGTACAAAGGCAATTGCATTGAGTGCAAGATAGGGCCCCTAGTCTCGTTTGCTGTTACAGGTCATTTAAGACCATTGTATGAAAAATAACAGAGCTTCAGAAACATTAAAAAGTTACATAGATTCACTTTAAATCAAGCAATCTGATTGGTTCATAGCCGTGATATAATAACCATATACAACGGCTAGATTTGAATTCCTTTGCCCAATAATTATCACTGCATGTCTAAGAAAAAAACTGATAGGCTAACAAACTGATAGCTTGTGCCACGGCGGGAAGCCGTTCGTCTGCACACACTGCCATGAAACACAGAGCTGGTTTAAAACCACACAAGTACCCCACGCTGTATTTCGAATATTTTCAGCACTTTAGCTTGCTGTCAGTCAGCCTTTAATGACAGGGAACTGAAGCCGTTATTTTGAATTTATTGGAAGGATAGCCCCTTGAGATGTAGCATCTAATTTTTGAGGGGGTCCTATAAACACACATACATAGTTATAAAACAGACAGACAGAAACAGAACAGCGTTACATAACAAAAATACACTACAAAATACACAGATACAGACAGCTTGCTTACCCTCTCTTACCCACACCCGCAGCTGATACACAACATAGGAATTAGATACAATAATTGCCTGGATAATAAATCAATTTCATAAGAATAAAGAACACTTGAAGCAGTTTGTCTTCAGCACAAAAAACCCCTGAAAAGTCTCAAGTATGCACAATTAAAAGCATAGACAGTTTGTTTTAAAGAGGAGAAAATAAAGTTGTCCTGAAGCAACGGTACGTGGTGATAGATCTCAGAGACACAGGAAGATTATTCCAATCAGAAGGAGCTTTATAGTTTTTCTGTATTAGAGTATCTCTGCTCTCTTCAAAGCCACCAGACTCCTTTGACAAAAACAGCAATTTTACATCACAGAAAACTATTAGCTGCTTGTCTACTTCTGTCTCGATCAGTTTGTTTGTTTGTGTTATTGTGTGCCTTCTTTAGCGTTAAGCAAAAGAAGTTCTGTGCTAAAAGTCTGTGCTAGCTGTGTGTAAAGTAAGAAAGTATTCTACTATTGAAGCATTCTTCTTTCCCCCAGGCATGAAGATAATAAAAGCATAAAAACTGTACAGACCTTTAAGTAGCTCTTTGTTCCTTTGCAACGCCCTCAAGTATACAATGTAAGATGATTGTATAATGATTTCTTAATGCTTCGTTCTAAATGTGACCCTGGGCTGTCAGGTATAATCTTGGGTCATTAAATGTAAAGCATTAGTGCTGCTTTAATTACACACTGTTGACTGTACAGCAGGCGTAAAGTGCTCCGTGCTGATGTGTTGAGGAGCTGTCAGAGCACAATGGATTAACTCGGTGATGTAATAGTAGACTATTAGTGCGGCTGCCAACCTCATCAAGGTATACAGTACTGTATTTCTTACTGTTGTATCTAATATAATTAAGAATTACTTTCAAGAAACAACTATTAAACCATTAAATCAGAAAAGACTGCAAACAAGTATAATATAGCTAAAATGAATACACCGTCCTGTCCAGAACGAACAACTGTCCTCCCTCGAATATCTCTCCCAAAGATCACTCCCATCGCATCAAATACGGACACTCGGTCAGGTGACTTTGGCATTGTTATTGACGTCATACCTTAACGCGCTTGGTCAGGACATACGTTTAACATGCGGCACAAGAATGGGACAGTTAGGTTTAGGAAAAGGAGGGGTCAAAGAAACACAGGTCACCCATTCACCCAGGAGACTGGGGGTTTATGTCCCGTTTGAAAAGAAAAGGGAACAGAGAGGGTTTTTTTTTTTTGTTACGGACTTAGTTGTGTCCGTGACTCATTTTAAGCCAATCCATGATCTTGTCCTAACTCTAACCAATCAGTTTTGTTGCCTAACAGAAGTAATTCCGTTTTCAGAACATTAACTATGTGTTTCAAACTGTGACAGATGCGTTAAATAGAACCATTAAATGATTAAGACTGCCACCGCGGCCACGTGTTATGGCAACGAGTTTAAAACGGCCACCATGCAGCCATTTTACAGCATTGAATAGTCATGTCGTTTTGGGATTGGCAATCGACCTAGTGTGTCGTTGCCTAAACCTAACTAAGTATTTTTGTTGCATAGATTTAAGTTATTCTATTTATATAAGCGGATGACGATGGATGGATGGATGGAACATTAACTAGGTGGTTAAATCTGAGCCTTTCAGTGGCAAAGCAAGCACTTTTGTGGACGTAAATGAAATAAATCAAGGTGCGCAATTGCCCAGTAACTTACATCGTAGCTGGTTTTGCTGCCGCCGACTGCAGCAATGTCGCTTAATACTGGACAGATTGTTCTTCCCATCAGTCACTTAGACACAACCACACAGGAAAATAGTGTAGAAAGTTACCCTTTAAGATTTAAAAAAACAGAGAAACAACCTGGATTTGAAGCTGTTATGTGCAGCTCGTGTCCTTGTTCGACTCACCCTCTGCCCCCTCCGTTGGCGAGGCTCCAGCCCCGGCAGCTGTCAGTCCCGTTGATGGGCTGTCTAACAGCCCGTGGCTGAGGTAAAAACTACCGTCGGCCCTGAGGGGGCTGCTGATTGCAGCCAGTCAGCTATAAATAAAGCTGTGTGCACCGTGTAAGTGTCATTAGAAAGGCTTTATTCCTCAATGTTCCTTAACATTTCTGCGGCTAGGCCTACCGCTCACTGCTGCCCACACATTTAAAAGATGAAAAGTGTGATTAAAAAAGGGGTTTAGTTTGGGAATTAAATGCAAAATGAAGTTTCTGTCACTTTTTCCAACATTTTTGCCGCTATTGTCAGTGTTCCAACTTTTTGTTTAAAATGGAAGTGTTACTGTCTGAAGTTAAGCCTACCTGTGGAGTAAGATAAGGAGAGTTATCTTGACTCGAGATTATCTTCTGTCAACTTGGACTGAGGAGGGAGTGGATCAGCGGCTCTGACAGCTGTCGATTTGGTCAGAAAATCCCAAACACTGTGAATATATGACCTAATGTCCCGTTAGGTCGCAAGTGTTAACATGTTTTCTTATGCTTTGCCATTCTTTAGAGCAGGAGTGTCAAACTTCACAAAGGGCCACACCAGAAATTAAGAATCACATCAAGGGTCGGACATTTATAACTTATTGTCATGCTTTTATTTAAAAAAAGTCAAATATCTTTGACTGATTTATTGCATGTCTTGTATAGCTTTCCCCCTTACAGTTTGGTTGAGATAAAGCCCTAAAAATCTGTTAACAACAAAAACAAAAAAAAAGTTCCTTAGCCATCATGGAATGCCTGAATACTTAGCATGTAGCTACATGTAACCGTGTACGTAATTTAAACACTGCAGTAACATGCCCAGAGCAGATGACCATATGAAGAAATAAATAATAAATAGAAGAGTAGAAATAACTAGTGGAAGTGTCAAGGGCGGTCTGAAATCTGACGATTATGGATCACAGGGATTTTGTTTACATATGCTTACCTTTATTATTTGAAGCTTTGGCCACATTTAACATGAACATCTGACTTTGTAACATTATAGATAAATACAGAAAAGTATAATAGGTTTTCTTTAAGAGATGAGAGAAAGAGAGATGTAATGCAGGAGAGGCTCTGTAGCCCAGCAGGTGTAAGTGGAGGAGAGAATAACTTGTGTGCACATATTAGTAATTTATGCTATCTAAATAATTAAGTCCTTCCTTTGAAACAATAATTTGTGCCCATGAAATAATAACTCATATTCACAAATTAGTCATTGCGCTTGAATAAAAGTTTGTGGTCACAAATAATGGTGTAAAAATGTCTTATTACGACTTATTACATTACATTCTCATCTGCATTTAGCAGCTGTTTTATAGGTATTTGTCAGCATCTATAACTCTTCATATAATTAACTGATTCACCAGCTGACCGTCCGGGGTTTTGGGGTTCAGTGTCTTTCCCAAAAGACACTTTGACATGGGGACAGGGGGAGCAGGGGATTTAGTAGGGTTGGGTAACGTTTGGGTTTTTCCAGATACCGCTGCTAAAAAGATGCTTTTGAAAACGGTGCCGTGCCAACACATTCTAACTCCCATCACGTAAAATATGGACGCTTGGTCAGGTGCCTTTGACGTTGATATTGACGCTAAAAGTCTCCTTTAGTGACATATCTAAACGTGCTTTATCTGAACGCGCTGGGTCGGGACTATAGGTGTTTGACGCAGATAGGTTTAGGAAAAGATCATGATGGGGCTTATAAAGGGTACGTTTACATGACACACGGGACAAGAACGGGACAGTTGGGTTTAGGAAAAGTGACACGCGGACACAAACCCCGTTCTCTTGGGTGAAAGTCCTATGTTGTTTGACCCATCCACCCCCCCAACGCAGAATTTTGGTCTTTCATACTACTCTCTACTGTTGTCTCTCTACATACTACTCTCTACTGTTGTCTCTCTACATACTACTCTCTACTGTTGTCTCTCTACATACTACTCTCTACTGTTGTCTCTCTACATACTACTCTCTACTGTTGTCTCTCTACATACTACTCTCTACTGTTGTCTCTCTACATACTACTCTCTACTGTTGTCTCTCTACATACTACTCTCTACTGTTGTCTCTCTCTACATACTACTCTCTACGGTTGTCTCTCTACATACTACTCTCTACTGTTGTCTCTCTACATACTACTCTCTACTGTTGTCTCTCTACATACTACTCTCTACTGTTGTCTCTCTACATACTACTCTCTACTGTTGTCTCTCTACATACTACTCTCTACGGTTGTCTCTCTACATACTACTCTCTACTGTTGTCTCTCTTCATACTACTCTCTACTGTTGTCTCTCTACATACTACTCTCTACTGTTGTCTCTCTACATACTACTCTCTACGGTTGTCTCTCTACATACTACTCTCTACTGTTGTCTCTCTTCATACTACTCTCTACTGCTGTCTCTCTACATACTACTCTCTACTGTTGTCTCTCTACATACTACTCTCTACTGTTGTCTCTCTACATACTACTCTCTACTGTTGTCTCTCTTCATACTACTCTCTACTGTTGTCTCTCTTCATACTACTCTCTACTGTTGTCTCTCTTCATACTACTCTCTACTGTTGTCTCTCTACATACTACTCTCTACTGTTGTCTCTCTACATACTACTCTCTACTGTTGTCTCTCTTCATACTACTCTCTACTGATGTCTCTCTACATACTACTCTCTACTGTTGTCTCTCTTCATACTACTCTCTACTGCTTTATGATAGCGCCATGGAAACACAGATGAGAGAGGCTCAGTGTGGCTGGAGTACTGAGCCAACAGTGAAGGACGCAACTGGCGCCTGGGAATAGTTTGCTTGCTAAACATCACAAAGCTGTAGCAGAGGTAGAGACCGGTCTCTCCATCCGCAGTACCTTATCATTTAAAAGTGGTTGAACGGAGGGAGAGGGAGGCCTTTTAGAAAAGACCCAAGCCGCTCAAATAAAAACGAGAACCCGGTGTCAAGTTTAAGTGGACCAGTTTAAAAGTTAAGGGTCGATGCAGCACATTGCGAAATTACCTCCTCTCTTCGCGGACAGAACACACCGCCATGTCACTTACAAGTTAGCAGGAAAAGGAGAAGCTGCAGGACGCTCTCCCCGGTAATAATGGGTCGAGACACTCAGCGCTTCTAAGGCCGGGAACGCTGGAGAGATTCACTAAAGTGGAGAACAGATTGAATGCCCGGAGAGAGAAAGAGTCAAGAGAGAGGGGGAGAGAGAGAGAGAGAGAGAGAGAGAGAGAGTCAGTGATGGAGGACTCCTGGGAGAGAAGATTGTATTGATTTCATCTTCGCTCCCTCAGGACTGGAACAAACTACAGAAAACCACAGTTGTATGTCAGTGATACGTCCCAGGACTTGAAGGATTGTAATCAGTCCCTCACCCAACGAACACAATCATCATATCCATCCATCCATCCATCCATCCATCCATAAACTAACGCGTCCCACAACCATGATGATGTGCATTGCAAAATAAATAAACATAGTATCAATAAGATATAAAAAAAAAAATCTTTTTAGTTCTCTACAGACTTTGTTTTTCTGTGATTAGTTTTATTACAGTCCGCCAAACTGAAGGTAAGGATGAGTAGACGCGGACTAAACATTACACGACTTGGTGGGAAAACGTCACGACAAATCAGAAACACACCCTCTCCTCACTGACTCTCGGCTCTCAGTCAGTCTCTAATTTATGCAAAGTCATTCAATGTTTATTGTCGCCTTTTTCAAGGCTTTTGTCAATTTTTTGGAAGTTTGACTTTAATTGCCTATTTTGGCGTTTTTGTTGCTTTTGTTGATGTTTTCTTTTTGGGGTTTTTCAGCGTTGGTTTTGTATGACGTTGCTGCTTTTTCTGACATTTTTTGCACCTTTTTTTGTCGCTTTTTGGTACTTTTTTTAATGCATATTTGAACTAAACTTAATAACTAAACTTAATAAACCTAAAAGCCTAATTCAGCTTGCACTTTCAATATATCTGATGTAGTTTCAGTCTGCCACTTTTTAACCAATTTTTAATGCCTTTTTTACTCGCTTTTTTTACACTTTTGTCTCCTTTTTTTGTTTTTTGCTTTTTTTTATGCTTTTGTGAATGTTTTTTACGCTTTTTAAGTTTCCGTGCGTAACCGGAAGTGGACTAACGTCTGAGACCATGATCTTTTTTTCACACTTCTTTTGATGAGTTTGACTTTGTTTTCTCACAACAATGGTCAGGTTTTTGATGCTGTTTTGTGTGTAATTTCCTCACCGTCAGTATTTCTTTGCGTCTGCTATCTATTTTTGGATATACCGGGGATATAAACCCTGAAAGAGAAAACATCACACTCTTTCTCTTTCTTACTCTTACTCTTTCTCCATCTCTCTCTCTCTCTCTATACAGTTTTTTTGCACCAACGAGAAAAAAAAAAAATTGGCAAATAGAAGTAATTAAGGAAGGCTGTTTGAGTAGTTTGCATAAATTATCACTCAGCGGGATCTGTTCATGTTCAGTGGGAGGGAAGAAGAAGAAAAAACTTTGCCGGCAGCGTGTTTTAATTTTTTTTGACAAGGCCAAAAATCAAAGCACAACAATGATTACTAAAACATCAATAATAGTTTAAAGAGCACATTCCCCTCTCTAATTAGCATGCCGGTGTCACCTTTTCTCCAACTCAATAAAGTGTCTGTGTGCATACAGATCATGAGTGGGTGTAAAGCTCTCTCTCTCGTTCTCTCTCTCTCTCGTTCTCTCTCTCTCTCTCTCTCTCTCTCTGTATATCTCCCACCCTCTCTTTCTCTCTCTCACTCTCTGTCTCTCTCTCTCACCCTCTCCTAATGAAAGCATTATAGGCTCTGTAATTAAAAACTCCAGATCTGTTCAGAAAGCCCGATACATGTATAAATGTATATCAAGATTAAAACTGTGACATGCTGAATGTGTCATTACTGAACCAAACGCTGCCGACTATGACTCTGTTGGACAGATCAGTCGGGCAGCGTGCGGAGTTCGATGGAAGTTAACTGAATAAGGTTAATGTGTATATTCACTAGTAATGTCCAAATGAAGCTTCATGAAGCATCTCCTTAGTTTTCTAAGCCCACTAGATGGCACTCTCTCTTCAACAAAGGGTTGAAAGCACGCTGAATTGCAATTACTTCACCCTTTCTCTTTAAACCAAGGGTTTCATTTGTTCGGTTACCTTTAAAGGTGTTTCACGCTTGTTGCGTTCGGCGCAGACCGTGTGCTGCGGACCGTCTGGTCTTTCATACTGATTGCGGTCAGAGCAGCTCAAAGAACAGACTTCTGTCTTCTTCTCCTGTAGCCAAACACTGTCTATGCGACCATGTCCGCATTGATCTTGAATTGAATCTTGGCAATCAGACCCTCTGCTGCCCAGGCCACCTTTGCGTCATATCACCATCCGCTCAGCACCAACCGCGCTGAACGCAAGAAGCATTAAACAGCTTTTAGGGTCACCTCTGCATCTAGAAGATCTAGAAGAAGGCCTGGTAGCACCCAGTTTGACTTGCCACACAGACACAAGCTCAGCTGCAAATGGTTTTGAAATAAATGCACTGAGGTTATCTGGTCCTGTGGCATTCCTCGAATTGAAATGTGTAAAAGTGCTCCTCACCTGCTCTACAAAAACATCACTTCTACTTGACTCGATTCAGAATCTGAACAACGTAAGGGACCGTTCGGTATTTATGGAATGGGGGGTGTCACCCAACTTTTGTATTCATGAAAACAGAAACATTTCAAAGTGGCTTGTTTGGTGCATATTTTTCCATGTAGCGCTCAGTCTCTGCCCACCATCGCTAGCAGATGGGTCTGACCCAACAAAAAAAAAGGTGCGCACCCGCAAAACACGTTTTTCTTTTTGAGACTCTGCAGTCCTCCTGAGTGAAACCGTCATGGAGAAATCTAAAAACTTCAGAATTGACGCCCTGCTTGCTGATGAGACCAACCGTGTGAGCCGAGACCTCTGAGCAGCGACAGCCCAGCAGCTGCCGCCGAGCAGACACCCCGTCTCTGCGGGTCGCACAACTTCAAGGATTATTCCACAAACCGGGTGTCCTAAACCTCCCGCATCCAGGTCTCGCTTCAATTCCCGGCATGTATCATGCCCCTATGTACCCATCATCCGCATTGGGTGGACAGCACCCCGTGTTTGCATACACCGGTTTCACACTAACTGGCAGCTGCCATGGCGGGATCCGCGCCGTTATCATGATGTCACAACTACCAGATTACAGCAGTAGGCCCTAAGTATATGATGAAATAAAATGATTTTATAGGCCGAAACAGTAGCGGTTTTTGGCACAGGCAAAGCAGGCAGCCGCCCGGGGCGGCATTTTTTCATGACACATGGGGGGCAGCACGAGCACTTAAAAAAAAATCCTTGAAGCGGTTTTCTACTGTATTATCTATCATTTCACCGTGTGGGGAATTGGCAAATTGGCGCCCCTGCTTGCTGAGAAGGTACAGTGCACAGATAAGCTGTGTGTGAAGGGGAAAGGGGAGGGGGGAGCGGGGGACAGTTCACCTCTGGGCATAGTCGCCAATAGGCTACCGTTGGTGCTCCGCTAATACTGAGCACCCACGAAGCTGATCGCGGTTAGGTGTCAGTTAAACTTTTCATCTCCAATCCTATCCTGAGTTGAAAGAGCCTACTTTACGGCTATATTATCGAGTTGATGGGCATGTGTGTTCATGTCGGCCGTCTGAAATGCAAAAAAATGTTGACTACTTTTTTTTTAAAGGGCGTGCGCCCGTGAGCCCCCAAAGAGGAAAATATAAATCGGCGTCTAGATGATGCTTGGTCTCCCAAATGGAACGGTCCGGACAAGGGGGGGAACAGGGAACCATGAGCCTCCTTGAGCTCATCACTTTTGTGCATGATAAGGATCTATCGGAGATCTATCCCAACTTTTGGACTGCTCTCAGGATTGCACTTACTCTGCCAGTCACTGTGGCTCCAGCAGAGAGGAGCTTTTCAAAACTAAAGCTGATCAAATCATACCTGAGGTCAACCATGTCCCAGGAACGGCTCACTGGCCTGTCTGTCTGTATCAATCATTCAAAAGGGGAGCAGATTTCATACGATAACATCACTGATGATTTTGCATCAAGGAAGGCCAGAAAGGTCAGGTTTTAGTTCCAGTTTGTGTTTTCTGTTCTTAGTGCTATAGTGTAATAATTAGATTCTCTTTAGTGTGTTTTCACATTTGTGTGATGAAGGATTTGTGCTATTGAAAATATTTATTCTATATTTTATTTGCATAGTATTCTTAATATTTTATATTATTGTTGCTCTCTGCTCATGTTAAATTTTTATATATCTGATTGTATATATTTTTGGCACATTTATATATACCGTATTTTATTATAACATACATAACATAAGTGAAAGAAAAAATTATATTTCTCAATTGCACAAATCCTTCATTAGAACATTTGAGAGAGAAAGGGGCGTCTCGCCCTGGGTGTAATTCAATGTAGAACCGCCACTGGGCCAAAAATATCCAGACTTTAAAACACAAGAGAATTAGTACATACATATTGTTTATCATGAACAGATTTAATTTTCCAAACACAGGCACACATCTGTCACTCAAGAACCGTTTTCCGTTATCAGTTTTTACAGTTTTTAATGAGCTCTGAAGAACCACTGAGGTGTTGTAAAATACAACTGCAGTTCATTTTTGACTTATAGTGAGTAAATCTACTGAAATGGCCACCATCTTGGTGGAGTGTGATGTGTATGAGAAAGCAGAGGTTAAGATGATGGTAAAAAAACAGTGGCTATCTGTAGGCTACATCTTTGCCAAGCGCTAACCAGTACAGAAGGCATCAATAAATTGTTGGGGAGGGTCATGCCTCTTTTTCCAATCATTTTGGAGGGTAATAGAAAAATGTATTTCTGGCGAAGGGAGGGTCAAGTCTATTTTGACTAAAGATCCCGAAACTCCTCCGGTAGCCCCTCAAATAAAAAAACGAACAGTCCTTAATGTGAATTTTTCCTTTTTTACAAAACCTAGAGACAAAGTTGTTCAGTTCATTTGAAAACTCTGCCTCAGTGTCTGCCACTAATGCTTGCCGAGTGGTTGAGGTCCCCTTCCCTAATGTCCCATTAGTGTTTGATATTGTTGCTTTTAAAAGCCTTTTCTAGTCGTAGCTAGTCTGCCCTCTTTGCCTCTCACCATTTCCCCCTTAAAATCGGTTTCTACAAGCTTTGAATTCTCTCGAGGCGATCTTTCTCAAATTCATACTATGCTTAACATCCTTATATACATCTTGTTGTTAGTAACCCTCCGTTTGTAGCACTGACTCTGTGTATTCTGATAGCACCGCTGATATTCCACCCAAGGAGCCATGATGAATGCCGTCCAACACAGTACCATCAAAGCAAGTGGTGGTTTTGTCTTTGACACACACGCTCCTTTCATATTTACAAAGCAGTTGTCCAACATATTATCCTTCCAAAGCGAGGAACATGGCTGTCCGTGTGTCCATTGCATATCTCAAGAACCATTCATCCGATCTACTTCACGCATGGCGGGGCTATTTCGGGTGACCCAATGACATGCTTCATGTCGAATGTTTGTGCAATTTGGCCAGATGGTAGCACTATAATGACAGACTTCACACAAGACTTTACACAGCTTCTGCTGGAGACACTATCCATGTTTGCATCCACACGGTTTTATGCAAATTAAGTAATATTGAATGAAAAATGCCTCATGACACATGTGTTCTACTTATGTTTAGGCAACAAAAATACTTGGTTAGGGTTAGAAAAAGATCATGGATTGGCTTAAAATGCGCCTATGTATCGTGAAAGAATAAATCGAGATAAAAGCGTTGCCACAGCCCTAATTGTGAGCGCAGTATCAATGTTTCTTTTAATAAATACGCTGTCAAATCCTCTGCGGCAGTCTGATAAAACTAATCTGATTAGAAACATTTCGGTGGGTCAAACTTCCCCTTCTTCAGCGTCCTGAGATTCCAGGCGGAGATCTTAAAATGGAGAGGGGCATTTTTCCTGAAGGTGTAAAAGCTTGTTTCACACCACAGTGCACAACAAATAGGTCCTCTATCAGTGGTGAGTTGTACGCCTGAAGTGATTGCTAACCAGAATGCAAACCACTCCAACCCATTGCCAAGCGGGAGGAATTCATCACGGTGTGCAGAGTTTTTACCCTTTACAGTCCATTATGGTTCATAACTCATAAATGGAGACCTCTGGGAATATAAACACCCTGAAAAAAAAAAGGAATTGGTTGCTTTGCCCTGGGAGAAAGTGTTATTACTTTTGCTGAGTCATGAATAATGGATAAAGTTGCTGTATAATCCCTGGGTGATCAGTGCGGAGGGCTGAAAATAGAAGCCAGGAAACAAAAAAGAAAGATGACCTCCTTTAAAGGGATCATGAGCACGATGCAACAGCAGCCTGGTAAACCCCCAAAACATCTGACATGACCGGCTTTTTTTTTTGGTGATGGAAACAAAAATTTAAACAGACAAAACGTCTCAGACAAAGACATTTCATATGTACACACGAGGGTGCATTGTAACCCTATAGCACAAATGTTCACCTTCAGTTTCCGCCCACTAAACCTTTTTGTTAAAGATCCTTTTAGTTTAACATGAAACAGCCCCCAAATCACTATGACCAAACACACCAGACTCCATGTAAATAATCAGTACTTTTAGCGTGTATAAAGCCAGCATATTTCCACCAGACTCCATGTAAATAATCAGTACTTTTAGCGTGTATAGAGCCAGCATATCTCCACATGTAAATGGGTGAATTAAGGGTTTATCTCAACCAAACCAGAGTGGTGATTGTTGGAGCAGTGGAAAGATGAACCAACACGGCTTTTGGTAGTTTTATTTTGTTTCTGTCCACTTTAAATGAAGTGTGTTTTATAATGATAAAAGTAGTGATTATTTACATGGAGTCTGGTGGGTTTGGTGACGGTGATTTTTTTGTTAAACTAAAAGGATCTTACTCTTTAACTAAAAGGTCTATCTCTGTAGGGATCCTTTCCATAATGTCAGACATTTAGAATAATAATCTGAGTCTGTCAGCAGCAACAACAGAACTTTTAGTGGACGCTAACTGATGCTGAACATTAGTCCTGTAGGGTTACATTACAGCTTGTTAGTCTTAGTCTTAGTCTTGCTTAATACTGGACCAGTTTCAATGTTTGTTCTTCCCATCAGTCACACAAAAATATAGGAAAATAGGGTCCAGGCTGAAAAACAAGACAAAGTTACACTTTAACATACGTGACAAAAGACACATCACACATAAATTGTTCACATTTGGTGAATAAAAAGAGCTTTAATTCCTCCCAGAAAGCTTTGTCCTCACTGCACTGCCACACCGAGTGAAATAATGTCCCCTTTTTCCTTCATACATTTATTCGACATAACCACCTTTTTACACTCATCCCTTTTTTCCCCGTTTGGAAATCCATCCACCTTGACAAAGTGTGCTCTGGGAGCATTCAGGGGTCCTGCTAGAGATGTGGAGGATCACTATAGCAACAGAAACAGCAGGATGTTTTATTGTCGGCCTGCAAAATCAGCTGCCTATCCGCCGCATAGATGGATATCTGTAACATCTCTTAGGTAAGTGATTGCATTACAGCGGCTGACGGGACTAAAGCACATCTATTTCAGAGCAAGGTTCCTTTGGATTGTGTTAGAGAGCTGAATAAATAAATACATAATTAAATAAATAAAAGCAGATCCAAGCGCAGCTGCGGAGCAACCAGAGCTCCCCCAAATGGCAGCAGCTGGTACTCCGCATCCACTGCCTCCCCTCCTTGAAGGGATGCTTGCAGTCTCCGAGGACACACCTACGCATCAGATGTAATTCAGCGTGCTAACACACTCTGCTCAGCATGAGAGAAACAGCTGACCTGCACACGCACAAACACTCCCACACACAGACAAATGTGTCTCACTCATGTCCACAGCAAAATATAAAAGAAACAAAGAAGAAAGAACGACAAAAGCAGCCGAGTGTCTGGCTGTGGCTGGCTGAAAGGATGTTGATACCGTGGAGCTGTGTGCAAAAAGGTTTTTAACAGGGGCAAACCCAGATGTAGGGGAGGGGGGGTCTGGGGGCATGCTCCATTTCCAGCAGCTATATAAACTATCTTAGGCTACATTTACATTGCTACGTTTTGGTTTTTAAGCAAAGTTTTCTGCCATTTTTAGTTCCAGTAGAATAACTAATCTCTGTTTATCTAACACGCCCAAACCTCATATCTCATCAACATTCTGGTATACTGGACATAAACAGGAGACAGCGTGGAGACATTAGCTTTAGTCTCAGAGAACGAGACGTCGTGAAGTTGAGGCCCCTAGGAGAAAGTAGTCTAATAACCACGGTGTCTTTCCCCCGACTGACATCGGTTAAATCAAAGGTAAACAAAAGATGCGCTATACTTAACAACCTCATTGGAATTAAAACAACCACTGCAACGATAGAACAAAATAGAAAAATTAGATGTGGACTACTAAATATCAGATCTCTGTCTTCTAAAGCAGTATTGGTAAACGATTTGATATCAGATAATCAAATTGATTTATTCTGTCTTACTGAAACCTGGCTGGGCCATGATGACTATGTTAGTCTAAATGAAGCCACTCCTCCCAGTCATATTAATGCTCAAATTCCTAGAGGCTCAGGCCGAGGAGGGGGAGTTGCAGCCATCTTTGATTCATGCCTGTTAATTAATCCTAAACCTAAACTAAATTATAACTTGTTTGAAAGTCTTGTTCTTAATCTTCAACATCCAAAATGGAAAACATTACAGGTCCGTATTCTGAATTTTTATCTGAATTCTCAGAGTTTTTATCATGTGTAGTCCTAAAATCAGACAAAGTACTTATTGTAGGTGATTTTAATATCCATGTGGACGTTGACAGTGATAGCCTTACTACTGCTTTCAACTCATTTTTAGATTCAATCGGTTTCAGTCAGAGTGTGCACAAGGCGATGCACTGTTTTAACCACACCCTCCACCTTGTGCTGGCAAATGGTATTGAAATTGAGGATTTAATAATATTTCCGCAGAATCCGGTATTATCAGATCATTCGTTAATTACGTTCGAATTCTTACTACCTGACTATACTAAATTAGATAAAAGCTCAACAATAGATGCCTATCTGACAGTGTTTAAATTTGACTAAATTTAAGGAAGATATTCCAACAGCATTTAACTCTATGTCATGCTTTAATATAACAGAGGACCTTTATGTTAACCTCAGTCCCTCTCAAATTGATACATTTGTAGACGGTGCTACGGCCTGCCTACGGACAACTTTAGACTCTGTTGCTCCCCTCAAAAAGAAGATGATGAAGCAAAGGAAATTAGCACCTTGGTATAACTCCCAAACTCACAAATTAAAACAAATCTCCCGAAACCTTGAAAGTAAGTGGCGCTCCACCAAACTGGAAGAATCTCGTTTGGATTGGCAAGACAGTCTCAAAACCTATAGGAAGGCCCTCAGAAATGCCAGATCAGACTATTACTCATCATTAATAGAAGAAAATAAGAACAACCCAAGGTTTCTTTTCAGCACTGTAGCCAGGCTGACAGATAGTCACAGCTCTACTGAGCCATCTATTCCTCTAGCTCTGAGTAGTGATGACTTTATGATCTTCTTTAATAATAAAATTATAACAATTAGAGATAAAATTCATCACCTTTTGCCCTCAACTTCTAACGGTTCACCTTTAAACGCAGAGTCGCTAGAAATAACGACTAGTCCCAACATATACTTAGACTGCTTTTATCCTATAGACCTTCAACAATTAATGTTAAAGATATCCTCAGCTAAACCATCTACCTATCTCTTAGACCCCATCCCAACGAGGCTACTCAAAGAAGCGCTACCCATGGTTAACACTTTATTACTAGATATGATCAATATGTCCTTATTAACAGGTTATGTACCGCAGTCATTTAAAGTAGCTGTGATAAAACCTCTTCTGAAAAAACCCACCCTTGATCCTGAGGTCTTAGCAAACTATAGACCTACTGTATATCTAACCTTCCCTTTCTCTCCAAGATCCTTGAGAAGGTGGTTGCTAATCAGTTATGTGATTTTCTACATAGCAACAGTTTATTTGAGGACTTTCAATCAGGATTCAGAAAGCATCATAGCACAGAGACGGCACTGGTGAAAATTACTAACGACCTTCTAACTGCTGCAGACAAAGGACTTGTCTCCATTCTTGTTTTACTAGATCTTAGTGCTGCATTTGACACTATTGACCATTCAATCCTGTTACAGAGATTGGAACACTTAGTTGGCATTAAAGGAATCGTACTAAGCTGGTTTAAGTCTTATTTCTCTGATCAATCTCACCTTGTTAATGTTAATGATAAATCCTCCAAGCACGCTAAAGTTAGCCATGGCGTTCCACAAAGCTCAGTGCTTGGACCAATTCTATTCTCCTTATATATGCTTCTTCTTGGTAATATTATTAGGAAACACTCAATTAACTTTCACTGTTACGCGGATGACACCCAATTATACTTGTCAATCAAACCAGAATAAAAACAGTCAGTTAGCTAAACTTCAAGCATGTATTAAAGATATAAAATCCTGGATGACGTACAACTTTCTCATGTTAAACTGTAACAAAACTGAAGTTATTGTGCTAGGCCCTAAACACCTCCGAACCTCATTATCTAAAGATAAAGCTACTCTGGATGGTATTGCCCTGGCCTCCAGCACTACGGCTTGCGGCTGTGGCTCAGTGGTAGAGTGGTTGCCTGCCAATCGGAAGGTTGGTGGTTCGATCCTTGGCCCTGATCCTTGGCCCTGCAGTCCCATGTCGAAGTGTCTTTGGGCAAGACACTGAACCCCGAGTTGCCCCCGATGCTGCGCATCGGAGTGTAAATGTGTGTGAATGAGTATCTGATGAGCAGGTGGCACCTTGTACGGCAGCCTCGGCCACCGTGTATGAATGTGTGTGAATGGTGAATGGTTCCTCTACGACGTTAAAGCGCTCTGAGTAGTCGTTGAGACTAGAAAAGCGCTATATAAGAACAGTCCATTTACATTTACATTTACGGTCAGAAATCTAGGAGTTATTTTTGCCATCTAAAACAAACCTCAAGAACAGCCTTTTTTCATCTTCGTAACATTGCCAAAATTAGGAATATCCTGTCTCAAAACGACGCTGAAAAACTAGTCCATGCATTTGTTACTTCCAGGCTGGACTATTGTAATTCCCTACTGTCAGGTTGCTCAAATAAGTCCCTTAAGACTCTCCAGCTGAATCCAGAATGCTGCAGCACGTGTTCTGACAAGAACTAAGAGAAGAGATCATATTTCTCCTGTATTAGCTTCTCTGCATTGGCTTCCTGTAAAATCCAGGATTGAATTTAAAAATCCTTCTCCTGACCTATGAAGCTCTAAATGGTCAAGCACCATCATATCTAGAAGAGCTCTTAGTACTTTATTGTCCCACACTGCGCTCCAAGAATGCAGAGTTACTTGTGGTACCTAGAGTCTCTAAAAGTAGAATGGGAGCCAGAGCCTTCAGTTATCAGGCTCCTCTCCTGTGGAACCAGCTCCCAATCTGGGTTCGGGGGGCAGAAACTGTCGCCGCATTTAAGAATGAACTTAAAACTCTCCTCTTTGATAAAGCTTATAGTTAGGGAGTGAGGAGTTGCAGTGTCCGCCTAGCCCGGCCACCTGCTTCTCTTTATAGTCGTCAGATTGATAATATAACAAAAGTAGAGGGAAGCAGGCCAGTACAGCCCAATCTGGCAGGGGAGAGTTCTAGCCCAACAAGGCTCCTCTCCTTAACCTGTCTCTCTTAGTTACGCTGTTATAGTTCTAGACTGCCGGGGGACTTCCTTCCTTCCTTTGACACACTGAGCTGCTCTCTCCTCTCCCTTTCCATTTGTGTGCATCCCGTCCCAGAAATGCTTGTTACTAACCTAGCACTGAGGAGTTTCCTCTCCGGAGTCCTTATGTTTTTCCACCCAGCATATTTCCTTGGAGTACGTTGGCACCAAGATCCTGGTTGCAGCTGTCGCCGTGGTCCTGCTGCACTCCCTGCTGAGCTCTGCGGTGCCCTGCAATGTCCTGCTGCGTCCTGCTGAACCCTGCTGCTTCCTGCTACGTCCATCCATGCTCTGCTGGGCCGCGCTACATCCTGTAACGCCCTGCAGCGCCCTGATATGACATGAACTACTACGACTACCATTTGAAGTCACTGTTATTATTAATGTGACTATTATTTTTCCTCGCCATTGTCGCACTGCTTGCTCTTGAGGAAATTACTAGAATTGTTGGGGCTTTGTAAATTATAGAGTGTGGTCTAGACCTACTCTATCTGTAAAGTGTCTTGAGATAACTCGTGTTATGATTTGATACTATAAATAAAATTGAATTGAATTGACCGATAAGACCCAATCAGGAGGAGAAACATTGGCGTCAGTGTCGGTGTTGCCAAAGTTCTCCGTTTGAAGAACACCATAGCAGGGGGAATGAGAGGGGGAAACGTAGCAGAAGATGTTCCTTTTTAAACCAAAATGTAGCGGTGTAAATGTCGACCAGAAGACATTTGATAACAGAATGCCTAAAAATCTGTACATCATAGTTATAACGTCCTTATTTCTTTTCAACGTTTTTTACGCTTCTTTCGCTGTTTAGTACGATGCTTTTAATGTTTTTAAGACATTTTTGGTGCTTTTTCCAATGTTTCGCTTTTAGTAGTTAGTAAGCTAGCTTGTTTGGTAGCTTGTTTAAAAGCTTATTGGATAGTTGGTGAGCTAGCTTGCTAATTCTACCCACTGTGCTTTCACTGGTTACAGAAAATGAGCTGAACAAAGTTGTTCATCGTCAAACGTTGTTTGATAGCCCTGTGCTTTCCTACGCTGTGACAAGAGTGTATGAATAAAACATTAAGCTGTTAAATTTTCCCTAATTCCTAGTTCCCTAATTTTGGCCTCTCCTCAGCTCTTACAAAGCCATACAAACCTTGTTGCACTGAACAGTTTCCCTCACTGACACTGATCTGAGCTGAAAAGCTAAGTAAAGCTGTGTTGACACTTTTATTATGGAGTTTAAAACACAATAATGTGACAGCTAATTACAGAGCAAATTGCCCTCCGCAGACACAGAATATTTCACAATTGTTTCTGGTCAGAGTGAATGAAAATACTCTGCTTTCCAATGTTAATAAACCCACCCGAGACAAACACAAACACAGTTTTTCTGCTGGGTAGATATGGGAGTATATGAACTGCCGGGGACCAAAAAAAAGAAACCATGTCAAGCCAAATGTCATTTTTTAAAAGAAAACTACAGCTTGACTTTTACGGGAAAGTAGCCTAACCTTTTCAGGTCAGTTCCACAGGGAAAAAGGAGTAAGTGAGAGAAAGAAAGGGCATCTGCATTCTGCTCAGTGTGCCAGAGAGAAAGTATTTCTGCTCTGACAGAGCAATGTCAAAACTCAGAGATGACTCTTGGCCCTCGGCTAAAAAATATACTCAGTAGGAGGACAAAAAAACAAGACACCTTTACATTAGTGAAGAAAATGTAGCGCATCTCAAGTTCCCGAGTTAAGGAGGACAAAATACTGTCATTTCACTCATTTAATAAGGCTCACATTATAATAAATTAACGCTGAGGCGTTTCGACACAAAGCATGGGGCTTGAATTGGTATAAACAGGAACGGGACAGCACTTTGCGACGACATAGAGAAATAGCACATCAGATGGAGGGAACCCCACCGGAGGGAAAAACATCTCTGTGCTATCCATTCACTTGTACTGTGTGAAGGTTTCCTCCTTTTTATTCCATCTGATAGCAAACAACTGAAACATGCCTTAAAGCTGCTGTGTGGTGATATTCACTACCAACAATGTAAAGAAGTTTTTATAAGCTGCCGACCCTAAAAACGTGAGGAATCAGCAGGGAGAATGGAGAGACTGTGGGATCCTGACACTAAGCTACCGATATTTTCAACATTACATTTGCAGGAAACTTCTTACCAAGTCAAACATCCAAATGTTAGTTTTAGACGAGCTGTATGTCTGAAGTCTGAGGTAAGCTAATACACAAAGTCGTTACGCCATTACACTAGTAGAAATCACAATGCCTACGCCGTAGGTACGTACGTAGCAACGCGTAGATACAGAACCTATGCCGTAGGTACGTACATAAGTATGTGTATACGGAACGTGTGCCGTAGCCTGACGTGCACCTCTCCAGAAACGTAAGAACACGGCCTATCCCAGAATGTATCTGTGTTGTAGCCCGACCTTACCCTGCATCGCTGTGTGCATTTATCAGGCGGTGAAAGTCTAATGTAAATATGCTATTAGTTGCATTATGCTGTCCCTCCAGAAAAACGCGATTATGCGATCGCATAATTCAATGCATAATCAGCCAAAGTCTGCATATTTATGCGGGGCCCGCATTTTTTCAAATATGCTGCACTTTCGCCGCATAAATTGCCGATTTCCACGCAAAATATGGAGGGCTTGCATGATTTCATAATCCCCGCATTTTCGTTGCAAAAAAAGTCATATATATCTTAGCAGGAAGAAAAATGAAAAGAAAAATTTTGTGTTTACTTCACACAAGAGCAGCCATTTTCCCCTGTTGCCATGGGAACGTTATGAAGTAACGTAATTGTGTCATCAAATCACTTTTTTTTCTCTTTTTCATCAAACCGCAGTTTTAGCAAGTTCCCGCAATTTTTGCAAGTTCCTGCAATTTCGTCACATAAAATTGCATAAATATCCAGCATATTCCATTGCATTTTTTTAAGAAAACGTGCCACATAATTAAGGAGTTTTGCCCGCAACAATCACAAAAAAACTCTTAAAGGTCCAATATGTAATATTTGTACTGTAATAAAACTGATTATGGGAAATGTTTTGCCCTTCAACTTTGATAATCCTGTGTGTGGGCACAAACAGTAATCCATCTGTACAGAATGCAATGTCGGATATTGGTATGTTAATCTACATTTTAAAAAGCTTACCTGTAAGGAGGACAGATCCGGTATTGGTTTATTGATAAATGTTGGTACATCTAAGGTCAGCCTTTTGCTCTCTGTGAGAGCAAGTGTAAATTTTTAAAAGCAGGTGCAACGTGAAACAAAAATAGCTGATATGAAGCCCATCTAGCTTGAGTTTAATCTTTCATTAGATCTGTAACAAGATCTGTGCTGTAGTGGAACGTAACATCATGAAACGGAGGCTGATAATGATACAAAAAGCCCCGGTGTCTTTTTCTTCCAGTTCAGAGATGGATTCTCAGCTTTATTTTTGGATCAGATGATAAATATTTAATCAGTCTGAGAAACCCACAGCGTGAGGACACAGCCTTAGTTTCTGGCTCAGAGGCAAAGCAGCAATAATTAATCTCCGTTTCTGTTTGATGTTTGTAATTGTATCAGTGAAAGACGGGACGTTCGATGTGTGTCATGCAGGGAATAAAGAAAGTCATAGAAGTACTCTATATTCCCTACAAGTCTGGAGTTTGCCACCTGACACATATTTGTAATTTACTTTTTGACAGTTTTGTTGCTTTCTTCGACATTAGTAGAAGTAAATGCACTATCCCCTGTCTAACTCATTAAGAAAATGTATAGAATTTATCAGTGAAAGAAGGGACGTTCGATGCGTGTTATGCAGGGAATAATGAAACCTGTATAAACCTTTAAAAAGACACTAAGTGTAAACATTGCCTTAAAGCACATGTGTCAAACTCGAGGCCCGCGGGCCAAATGCGGCCCCTCGCAGATTTTGATCCGGCCCGCATATCAATTTAGGTTCACAATACATTTTCACTGTCACTTTTTCAAGTTTTTGTCACTTTTGCCGACACTTTTGACAGTCTCGGATTTACTCACCTGGAACGTGAATCATCATGATGTCGGCGCAGTATTGGAGGCGTTTCATCACAGAGCCCAGATTCTGTGAGACGACGTTAACATTCAGAGGCAGCAGCAGCAGCAGCCCGCCGCCTGGTTTCTGAAACCGTCCTGTGTCTCCTGAGGAAAGTGGAGGACAAACTATTTCAGGAAGGGAAAATTGGATATCCTTTAGAAGAAGAAAACAGTGATTGTGATTCTAAGAGCGGATGCTCAGGCGGGCGGGGGGGAGGAAGAAGAAAACTAACTGTGCTGTATCACATTTAAGCCTGAAGTCGAAACTCAATCGCTTTCTGCAATGGGACAAGTTTACACTGAAAGAAAAAGAGCTAAAAGTTTCGGGGCATTGCTGTAACAACTTCCCATCCAACAAGACTGCAGCGTCACAAATCTGAGCTTCACTTTGGACCGACAACAAATCCCCAAAACACAGCCTCTGCTTTGGTTTGTTTGTTCGCTTCAAAGTCAACTTCTAGTTTTTTCTGTTTTTATTGCTTTTTTCCCAATATTTTTGTCTCTTTTTTGACTTTTTGACATTCTTGTCAGGGTTTTTAATCTACGTTTTTGTCTTTTATTCTATAATTTTTTCTGTGATCTGTATCTAGATACAATCGCATGGTAATAACATCTAAACATAAAACTTGTAATTAGAGGATAATTCGTTTTTTCCCCCTATTGTCTCATGTTTTTGTGTCTAAGTGACTGATGGCAGCAATCTTTAAAATTGGTCCAGTATTAAGTAGCCTCCTGATGATACTTACAGACTTTTACTTCAGTATCATTTTCACTGCAGGCAGGGGCGGAGCTAGACTCTCAGTACAGTGGAGCTTCATCACGGGCCCCTCTGCTACCAAGTCATTTTAAAATTAAAACCGTTAAAAAAAAAAAAAACTGTAAAATAGCTGATGAATGCATATGTTCTAATGTGTCACTTGTTGAGTAAGTAAGCCTATAAGTCAAATAAAACACAAAGAAAAGCCACAGTTTTTAACAACTTTGTATTGAAGAACAAAGAAAACCGTTTGCCAGTCAAGTTCAAATGTTTCAGCACCACGGACAGCAACAGCTGATGGACAGCCATGGTTCTAAGATTTTATCGCTTATTTGACATTTTTATTGCATCCTTTTGTCAACATTTTTTAAGAAGTTGTTGCTTTTTGAAATTCTTGTCTTCGTTTTTGGCACTTTAATAACGTTTATCGTTTATCAACGCTTTATCATCATTTCTGTCTGGATTTTTTCAACGTTTTTGTGGCTTTTTTAAGTTGATATGCTTTAAAAAAAGATCTTATCATTTCATCAAGTCAACTTTTCTTTTGAGCAGGGCTGGACTGGCCATCTGGCATACCGGGCATTTTCCCGGTGGGCCGACGCACTTTTGGGCCGAATCGCCGATATAAATAGGCCTTTTTTTTATTTTTTGGCCGGGCCGGCCCATAAAGAACTCACAGCAGCCCATTGGTTAATTTTCTTTATTGGCACTGGCCTGACCCAATCAAATCCAGGAACCCCCTTCCCCACTCCGGGCCGCAAATTTAAGAATCCCACTATGGCCACGCCTCCCGGCCCTGGGACACGAGCTGTAATAGCTATGTTGGAAGTTTAGCATCCACGTTAAAATGGACAAATGACCACTAAAGTGCAAGGGAGGTGCAGAGAAATTACAGGAGAAAAAGATTCCTCAAAATGTGCCAACATTTCAGACATGTTTGGGGCTGTAATAGCTGCTTCAACATCAGCATTACCTGAAACCGAGGAGGAGGAGAGGTGGCTGGCTATACAGAGAAGCAGAAACAACATAAGGAGAGTGACCATGACAGGGCCATGTGAGCGAATGAGGAAAAGATGGAAGAGAGAGTAGATGACGATGTGGTAAGGAGTAGGCAAATTAACAGGGACTCTCAGGAAGGGAGTGAGGCTGTGTGTGTGTGTGTGTGTGTGTGTGTGTGTGTGTGTGTGTGTGTGTGTGTGTGTGTGTGTGTGTGTGACGTCATAACCATAACAAGCAGTGTGGCTGTAACATTAAAGTTAGTGGCTGTCAGGTAACCTAACTGTTTAAGCTTACATTGAAAATGCTAGCGGTTAGCCTGTTGGGTAGCTGAAAAGTCTGTGTGATCTATAAAATCAGTGTTGATACAAGCATCAGTGTTCCTTGAATGGCTTGATTAGCTTCTCTTGTGTTGGTGCTCTTTTCCAGGGCATATACTACTCTCAGCTTTATTGTAGCTTTTGGGTGATAGTTATGGTTATAGAATTTAGCAGACACTTGTGTCCAAAGCGACAAAATATGAATCTTACAATAGTTAAAATTAACAATAAACTGTTTTTAAAGTTGCTAAGCCAATATTAAGCAAAATAGTAATAATAACAATAATGGCAATACAATATCAAATATCAATAATAAAAAAAATATATAAATACCATAAATATACAAATCATAAAGAATGAATGAATTATTTAAGTGTAAGATCAACAGATAAGTCTTGAGTCCCCTCTTGAAGGATCCAAAATAATCACATGCACGCTAAACACTAGGCAACTCATTTAATGGAACGCACGCATATTTTAGAGGACTGTCTGCAGGGAATGTGTCTGACCAATCACGGTGGGTATGGGCCGCCTGGCCCAAAAATGCCAGGGCTGATTTTTTGTCCCAGTCCAGCCCTGTTTTTGAGAGATGCAAGAAAACAATAGAAATTACATTTCATTAGCATTTGATTTTTCCTGACCCTTAAAGTTCCAATATGTAATATTTGTACTGTAATAAATCCAAAAATGACACCAATGCCTCATCAGATATTAAGGAAACATGTTAAACTGAAATACTATCTTTTCTGACAACAATGCTAATGTCAGTATTTTTCCTTTTGAAATGTACATTCCGTGACGGAATTTATGTTTATGTTTTGATCTGTGT
Organism: Perca schrenkii; assembly: GCA_025617405.1. Taxonomy (NCBI): domain Eukaryota; kingdom Metazoa; phylum Chordata; class Actinopteri; order Perciformes; family Percidae; genus Perca; species Perca schrenkii. The sequence goes on along the minus strand of CM046810.1, from coordinate 18,292,998 downwards.
GTTGTTATCAACGGCCCAGTTTGACAGGCAGGCCGGGTTGCCAGATATACCTGTAAAAACGTAAATCCAGCACGCTACAGCTGTAACGGTAGTACAGCCATGAAAGCAGCAAACAAACGAACAGGATCAACGGAGATAGATTCTACATGACATTAAAAAAAAGAAAACAGCATGTTTCTAACAGTTGCGTGACCAGAGACGTAACAACCCCCTGGTAAATATTGGAGATGTATTTGAAAGATGGAGACAGCTTAGATCCCAAAAGGACGCAGAGTTGGCTTATTTCCTCCTGAACAGGTAAGCATTAGCTTCAGGCTAATTTATCACAGCTACTAGGGACGGGCATTTTTGTCATTTCAACATTTGTGTACTCATATTGAATTATATAGCTAGAGTACTGTTAAGAATTCTCTAAAAGACGTGTTCTTCGATTTCTGGAGGAGGAAGGAGAGGCTTGGGTCGAATTGGAAGTTAAGCAAAGGTTTAATGAACAACACGATGAAAACGACAGTCAAAAAACAAATGTTACACTGCAGCTGACAGCGGACTGAAAGATATGCCTCCTCATCAGGATTTACATCAATAAGTCATGCGACAAACAGACAATTACACTGTAAACAGCGGACTTCAACATGCTTCCTTGCGGGTCACAGATTGAAGTGTTGAATCATTCCCCGGATCACACATTTATTCCCCTACACCTGGGTCGTTCCTCAAATGAAATCTTCCCCTATTGGTCAGAGGTCTCTCAAAAGAAAGGTTGTACGCTCCCAATCAGTGTCCTGAGTGACCTACACCCGGTCACAGGATCTTACCTAGACGGTGTCAATTGTTTCCAAACTACAGCAATACTCGTTCTTTGTCTTAATCACGTCTGGCTCGACAGAGGAAAGTTACCTTTCCTGTGGGGACAATGAGTCTCCTACAGTATGCTAAATAACAGCCATGACCTAATCAATTCTTTAGAAGCTAGGTTTTGGGTGAGGCAGTCAAATGCTGATTAGTGTAGTTATTTGATTAGATCTAGCAAGTACACTGTTTTCAAAACAATAGCCGGGTTTTAACTTTTTAACTTCAACAGTACCCGAGTTGGTTACTCGCAAAAACAATTGAGACATAGCCAGTAAAGTGATCCCGACTGGTCCTGGCTAACGCCACCATGCTAACCCTGCTAACTGCTAACGTTACCGGGATGACCAGGCAAGCAGCCCATGGCTGTTTACAGCGTATAGCCTCGTCAGCGGCTGGAGCCGACAACGGTGAGTTATTTTAAGCCACGAGAGGGGGGCTGTAAATCGGAAAGAGAGGACTGTGAGTTTGCAGTGTGTTTAGCGATTGTTGCCGTAATAAGCCAATGAAGTGTGTTCCATCGGCAAGGTAGTGGTATTTTTAGCGGTTCGTATTGTAATTCTAAGCCGAGGAAGTGTGCCTGACTGGCGTGTGGAGAGGACAGTGAGGTTGTTGTGTTTTTAGCGGTTCATACTGTCATTTTAAGGCGAAAAAGTGTGTCTGTCAGTTGGTTACAGAGCTCCGCTTGAGCACGGGCTTTTATGACTGTCAATATAGCCAGCATCTACCGTTAGCTACTCCGCTGTACTGTGGAGTAATGTCTGGCTATGTGAGGCTAGCATCTACCGTTAGCTACTCCGCTGTGCTGTGGAGTAATGTCTGGCTATGTGAGAAAAGCGTCTAGCAACATTGTTGTGAATGCTGCGGTCTCAGCCTGGCAACCTCCGTGAACTTCGAGTCTGGGCAGGAGGGGGCGGGGGGAGACGACTCTCCAGTATTTTGAATTGGTAGTGCAGTAACTATTTTAACCGCTAGCTGCCAGTATTACACACAATATTACATATTGCATATTTACATATTTAATATTGTCGTTACGGTTTTCATTAAACAAATACTTTAGGCTAACAGTTAGCAAGCTATAATGAGCTAAAGTTAGGAACTTTAACGTTAGTTATTTTACTGTCCAATTCAAGACACCAACTGTTTCCACAGTAAGCGTAAAACAAATAATAAAATAGCATTATTCGCAATCAGTAATGTTTCTCATACGTGGCTTGACGTGCTCTTCTGCTATTTTTGGTGGAAATGCGGTCCTGTCGCATTGTTATCTATGTTATGAGGCGGTGTTGGTTTTATTTTGAAAATCATGAGCGGAAGCAGTTTAGTGTTTAGTGTGTCCGGTGCAGCGGCCGTGTGGAAACACATGCTAACCTTCCGTGCTTACGTTTCCATGGAGCAGTAACGAGTTGTCGTTTTGCCGTTACCGGTAAATAAAACCGAGACCAAATGAGGTAACGGTAAAGGTTTCTTCTTCCTCTCCTTCTTGTCTTCAGTCTGACCGTAAGAGAGGATTTGATCGTTATCACTAACGTTGGCTAGCTTTGTTTTTCTTTCACGTTAACGACTTAAAAAGAAAATCCATGCTGAACTATGATGATAACTGACGTTTTAATGGACATTTAGCCTAACAATATAGGCTAAAAGTAGTCTCTTCATGTACATTAAGGTTACAGTAAATCACATCTATGGAAGTCTTAACCTTACTCAACTTTTCACATAAAAACAACGCTTAATATTTGTCAGTTTAAGTTTAAATGTCACATATATCAACTGAATTTATTACTAAATACCGTTCTCTTAATACATCCATGCTAAATACAGCTTCCATGGAATTATACTAAAATAAAAATGTAACGCTACAAATGTATCACTGGTGTCATATTTATAATTATCATTATTACTACATAAGTAGCCTGTTAACGTTAGTTTGTTATCTGAATTAGGTACAGACATTCAAACCGCAGGAAACAGTTATGGTTAGTTTAGATTTGGGTTAAAGGGACAGTTCAGATGTTTTGAAGTGAGGATATGTATCAATAGTCTGTGTATTACTACAGTAGGCGGTCTACATAAAGAAAATGAAATATCAGTTCAAGTGTACGCAGTATTTCGAAGATTTTCAGCTTTGCCGTGCTGTCAGACAGACGGCGGTTACTCTCTTCAAAGCCACCAGACTTGTGGTAAGAATGGGCCTTTGGTATTTCTTTAATATTTAAGAGAGTCTGATACAGCCTGACTCTGGACGCTAAAACTGAGATTAGCTCTCATATGTTCTGCCAGTCAACCGTTGTTTGGTTAGGGTTAAAACCCTGTACTTTTACTGCAGTAAAGGATCTGAATACTTGTTCCACTGCTGGATGTGTGTAATTTTTCCTCATGATTGGTGTCTGTGCAGGTGTGGAGGATGCCGGTCCTGAACTTGTCCTTCGCTGCGTGTGGTTTTTTGGGGATCTACCAGCTGGGAGCAGTGGGAGCTTTCCTCCGCCACGGAGACCGGCTGCTGGGATCCCTGGGGGCCTGCGCCGGGGCATCGGCCGGCGCCCTGGTGGCTGCCGTGATGATCACCGCGCCCGACAAGTTGGAGGTACAGTGTTCCACCATATGAGGAGAACATTTCAATGTGAAGTTCAGCTACTTTATTTAAGAGTTAGAGGGACAGTGTTTGCCTCTTCAGTGGGGGTTAGGTTAACCTTTTGGGCATTTTAATGATTTTTGCGCCTTTTTCAATGATTGTCACCTTTTTTAACGTTTCTTTTAAAAAATATATATATTTTAGTTTTTTCAATGTCTTCTGGCGCTTTTATTTTGCAGTTTGACGCTTTTTAATAATAGGTGTTATTCACCAACTGTGGTCTCAAAATATTCCATCTTTTTGGGAAAGTAGTGTCCAGGTTGTTCTAGAGATTTAAATGTAATTTAGTAAAAGAAAACACTTCTCCAATACTCTACATCAAACAGTCGACATCTCCGCAGTAGAACTGTCTCTCTCTTTTTAATATTTAACACTCACTGGCTCTTAAAATAATTATAATATTATATATAATATTTAGGAGAAGACAGGGATAGCTCCATGTTTTATTGCTCGGTTTCTTTAAATATTTAATCGGTTACCCTTTAAAAGAAAATCCACATGAACCACTCTTCACTTCTGCATGAATTAGATCCACCTCACAGCTCTTATTTAAAAAAATAAAATGTGTTATGGTTTGCCCGTTAGCAAGACTATTTATTCCATATAGCACAGTTCAGACACAACAGAGTGCTTTACATAAGAATAAACAAAACAAAGAAACCAGAAAATACAGCATGGCGGTCATAAAAGAGAGAAAAACAAGGAAAAGAAATAAAGATAACGTGGCGGGTGGGGAAGATTGTGGTTTCCATGAAAAGTAAGTTCCACTTTGGCTTGGTGAAAGGTGCATACATACACAAACAAACAAACTCAAATATTAAACATTAATAAGAACAAACAATGAATACAGAAACAAACATGTACTAATAGCTGTTTAGCATGAAAAAAAAGGAGGCTGAATGGGTTGAGTGCCGAATGGTCAGATGTCTGATATAAGTTCACGTCTGTATCTGTGAATGAGGCTGAAGAGATGAAATCAATAAGCTGAAGGTTTCCTTCTCTTCCAGAACTGTAAAGAGTTCACGTACCGGTTCGCTGACAGTGTGAGACGGCAGCCGTTTGGAGCCGCCACGCCGGGATACGACTTCATGCTCACACTGCGGTAAGTACACAGTACACCGCAAAACAGCTGGGTTAAATCACCGAATAATCATTCTACGACCACAGCTTTACGAGGTAAACAAACGTGTTCAAAGTGTCAGGAAAAGTGACAAAAATTTTGAAAAAAAAAAAAAGTGCCTGATACTTTGAGTAAAACAACAAGAAAATGTCCAAAACATTAAAAACTATATACCTTTTATTCTACGAAATTAACTGTACTTTCATTGTGCAACTTGGAGACCAAAAACGAGCAACAAAAACATTCAAAAACAACACAAAAAAACATCAGAAAAAGCTACAAATACACGTCAGCGAGTCGTCCAAACTTTGTTCACCGTTCCTCATAAAGAACTCTTCATCCATCTTTTCAGCACTTGTACTTGCACACAATTATTCCCCTCGCAGCTCTCAGAGCAAGGTAAAGCCCCAGGCAAGATTTCAGCTGGGCTTGTACACACAAGAAAGGAGAAAAGGAAAGGTGGTAACGAGGGACAGGTGACATGAGGGTAATCAGGTGCAAACTGCATCTGAAACACATGAAGGTAATTAAAGAAGCTGGACCACACATCCTCGTGATGGCACACACTGACTACGTTTACATGCACATTATATTCCAGTTTCTTCCTAAAATCTTCCTCTAAGCTGTTTCCATGGCTAATGAAAGAGAATATTCCACTAATATTCCCGTTTCCATGCAGCCGTGTTTAACAGGATGTTTCCAGACTTGTTGGAGTGTGTGAACTCAGCGTCCCTCTTTCATTCCTACAAACTTCACATTGTCAAAATATGGTTGATAACATTAAAACATTGAAAAACTAAACAAAAACATCGGAAAAAAGCTACAAAAGCGTTAAAAAATGAATAAAAATGTCAAAACCATGTCGAAAAAAATGACTCAAACATAGAAAAAGATGGCTAAAAACATTGGGAAAAGACTTCACAAAGATTGAAGAAAACTTAGGGAAAAAAGCATCAACAGCGTCGAACAAAGGAACTAAAACGGAGAAAAAAACTTGCTTTAGCCTAAATGTTATTGTTTGATTCCGCATCGTCTCTAAATATTGCTCAGATAGAGTCATATTTATCTAAAGAGCACGGTGTTATTATGATTGTAAAAGCTGACAGATGTGTGTGTGTGTGTGTGTGTGTGTGTGTGTGTGTGTGTGTGTGTGTGTGTGTGTGTGTGTGTGTGTGTGTGTGTGTGTGTGTGTGTGTGTGTGTGTGTGTGTGTGTGTGTGTGTGTGTGGAGCGTCTCCAGGGAGGGGATAGAAGAGATTCTGCCCAGCGAGGCTCACCGTCTGGCCGCCGGCCGCCTCCACGTCTCCGTCACTAACTCCACAAGCGGCCGCAACCTCATCCTGTCCCGGTTCTCCTCCAGGGAGGAACTCATACAGGTATCCACTCTGAACATGAATGTCTATGATTGGTTTACTTCATCCCAGGGGGCGGAGCCAGGCGTAAACAGTCGGGACTCAGCTCCGTTTAGAGCAGCTATATATGAACTATTATTAAAGATATTTGATAAACAGAATCTGTTAAATCTGAACATCATTTGGTGAACATCATCTTTTTTTAGGAGATTCTTCTCGATTCTTCTCGCTTGTGGCAACGTTTTTCTTAATTTTCTTTTTTCGACGTCTTTGTCGTTTTTTATGTTTTTTTTCTCGCTACGTTTTCAACATGTTGACGTTTTTCTCAATTTGTTTGACATTTTGTTAACATTCGGGGTGGAGCCAGATGTTATAACCATTCCAGGCTCAGCTCAAACATAAAGGAGGGGGTGCTTATTCATTGTGATTGTAACATATTTTGTAACTTTTCCAGGCTCTGCTGGCCAGCAGCTTTGTGCCGTTCTACGCAGGACTCAAACCCGTGGAATTACGAGGACAGGTAATGTCTTTCACCCTGCTGGGAACAGGAAACCCTTACTGCCTAAAAATATCATGACTTTGTATTTCAAGATACTAATTGGGCGAGTTTAAACCAGTTTGTCCTTTTATTTTACATTAAACATTGATATGTTGTTTTGATTTCCCAACCAAAGCAATGGTTTTGGTGCGTAAAACTTAGCTGTCGTCGGCGTACAACGGTCACCTTTTTGATCTGCTAAACTCAACTGTATCAGAAATAAGAAATCAAGTTTAAGGATAACATCATACAAACCCATTCATAAAAAGCTGTTAACAAAATTTGGAAAGGAAAAAGGAATTAGGAAGAAGGAATAATTTAAAAATGCAGATTAAAGAAGAAACAAACAATTCTTGCCGTATAAACTTAACGGCCGCTGACGGTTCACTTTTATTGGTTTTGAAATTTTTTGTCATTTTATCTGACTGTAAAGTAGACTTTTCTGACATTTTTGTTGCTTTTTCCGACATTTCCGTGCTTCTTTTGACTATTTTGACGCTTTTTTGATTTTGGTTCTGTTGAAAGAACAAGCTGTTTTGAACAAGTGTCAAAAAGCGGCAAGAAGTTAAACATTTTTTTTTTTTAAAACAAGAGACAAAAACGTTCAGCAAAAAGTGTCAGATACAGTTCCATGTCATGCTTGTTGTTTTAGAAATGGATGGACGGAGGCTTCTCCGACAGCCTTCCTATTCTGCCGGTGGGACGAACCATCACTGTGTCTCCGTTTGCTGGACTGCAGGATGTGTGTCCCGTCCACAGGGGGCGCTTCAACACTCAACTCACACTGGCCAACATGAACATAATGGTGAGGACTGGATCATTTGATGAAGACATACATTTTACAGACTGATCTCATGAAGTGGCCAATTTGTATGCCATTACGAGTGAATTTTCGCCGTAGCGAGTAGGATGAAGGGACGTAGGGCCGTGTAAGGAGGTTGGTTGGGGTGGTGGATGGGTAAAAGGTTGGGGTGGTGGATGGGTAAAAGGTTGGGGTGGTGGATGGGTAAAAGGTTGGGGTGGTGGATGGGTAAAACACAGGACTTTCACCCAGGAGAGCCGGGATTGCATCCCGTGTGTGGCAATTTTCAGACGTTTTTTTTTTTTTTATTGTTTTTTAAGCCTTCCCCAATGTTTCTTTCCTAAACCCAACCGTTTGTTTTCTTAAGCGTGTTTTTGTAGCTTTTTTGTGTTACTAAAGCCTTTCCCTGTGTTCTTTTCCTAAACTTAAACTTTTTTACACGCGTGACGTTGTTCTCGTGATAGTACGTCACATTCTCGTGATAGTATGTCACGTTCTCGCGGTAACACGCAACGTGGTGACTCCACGTGGTGGGCCATTTGGCTTTAGGAAAGTGGCGTGTATGTTTACGCAAAGTCATGATGCCATGTTGCATTTTAAGGCTTAAGTCTAGTCAATGTTATCAGACACTTAGAATAATAATCTGAGCCTGTCATCGGCATGAACAGAACTTTCGTGAAGGTAAATACAAGCTGGGTAATTACACACGTACGTACATCTAGCTGGTTTTGCCGCTGCAAAACCAATGTCAAAAGATTGTTGTTGATCAGTCACTCAGACACAACAACACGGGAACATAGGGTCATGGTTGAACAAAAACGGTAGTTACCCTTTAAGTGGAAGCTTTGTCTCGCAGTTGCAGTTGCCTGTCAGATTTTCTTGAAGGTTTGATGTAAATGTGGTGTTTCCTCAGCTCTCCATGGAAAACATCAAGCGTGTGAACCAGGCTCTGTTCCCTCCGTCCAGCGGCGGCATGCAGGCGCTGTGTGAAGAAGGTTTCAGAGACGCGGTGGGCTTCCTCAAGAGAGAGGACTGGATGAGCTCATGACGCTCATTTTTTATTCTACGAACAAGCATGAAGCCAAGTACTTTTCACGGAAATGTGACAATGGATTTTATGGATTTATTCCCTCTCAGGGTTCAACAATAAGGGTGAAATATAACAACCAAAGTTTGAATCATTTCTTCCGATCATCATCGTATTATAAATGACTTCATCGCTCTTGCCCATGTTGGAGGAGGGTTTGTTGAATGATTTGATTTGAATGTGCCGCTGGCCAATCAAGAATTTAGATGGCCAAGGGCACATTTAGTTTTAAGCTCTCGCCAAATTTGTGGATGAAAAGTTGCAGTGATGGAAAGTAACTAAGTACATTTACTCCAGTACTGTACTTCAGTCCAAATATTGAGGTACTTGTACTTTACTTGAGTCTTTTCTTTTCATGCCACTTTCTACTTCTACTCCGCTACATTTCAGAGAGAAATATTGGACTTTTTACTCCACTACATCAGAATCAGAATCAGAATCAGAATCAGAAAGGGTTTTATTGCCAAGTACGTTTTTTGACACATACAAGGAATTTGTTTTGGTGTTGTTGGTGCACATCACACATTCTCTAAATGTAATATTAAACAATATAAGTATAGGTATAAACAATAAGTATATGTACACAGTATGTATTAAATTAAAAATAAAGATAGAAATAAAATAAAATAGATAAATAAAGAGCATTAGCGCAGAGAGAACAGTGGCATGAAGAGCCAGGTGGAGAGTCAGGGTGGTTTCCAGGCCTTGTTAATAAGGCTAGTGGCGGAGGGGAAAAAGCTGTTCATGTGGCGTGAGGTTTTGGTCCTGATGGACCTCAGCCTCCTGCCAGATGGGAGTGGCTCAAAGAGTTTGTGTCCGGGGTGGGAGGGGTCAGCCACAATCTTTCCAGCACGCTTCAGAGTCCTGGTGGCGTAAAGGTCCTGGAGCGGCGGCAGATTGCAGCCAATCACCTTCTCAGCTGACCGAATGACACGCTGCAGTCTGCCCTTGTCCTTGGCAGTGGCAGCAGCGTACCAGATGGTGATGGAGGATGTGAGGATGGACTCAATGATGGCTGTGTAGAAGTGCACCATCATTGTCTTTGGCAGGTTGAATTTCTTCAGCTGCCGCAGGAAGTACATCCTCTGTTGTGCTTTTTTGACGAGGGAGCTGATGTTCAGCTCCCACTTGAGGTCCTGGGAGATTGTAGTTCCCAGGAAGCGGAAAGACTCCACAATGTTAATTGTGGAGCCACAGAGGGTGATGGGGGGCAGGTGGGGGCTGGGTTCTTCCTGAAGTCCACAACCATCTCCACTGTCTTTAGAGCGTTGAGATCTAAATTGTTTTGGTTGCACCACTTCACCAGGTGGTCAGCCTCCGACCTGTAAGCGGACTCGTCTCCATCAGAGATGAGTCCGATGAGGGAGGTGTCGTCCGCGAACTTCAGAAGCTTGACGGACTGATGACTGGAGGTGCAGTTGTTGGTGTAGAGGGAGAAGAGCAGAGGCGAAAGAACACAGCCCTGAGGGGATCCAGTGCTGATGGTCTGTGAGTTGGAGACGTGTTTCCCCAGCTTACATTCATCTGTTACAGCTTTAGTTACTAGTTACTTTAGTTACTCCACTACATTCATCTGTTACAGCTTTAGTTACTAGTTACTTTAGTTACTCCACTACATTCATCTGTTACAGCTTTAGTTACTAGTTACTTTAGTTACTCCACTACATTCATCTGTTACAGCTTTAGTTACTAGTTACTTTACACATTCAGATTCCTGCACATAAACACATGTAGTTTATAAATCTGATGTTTGATTCTAAAGTAAACTAGCCGACAATATAACGGCTACAAGTCAGCTGAGATGATGAGACCATTAAACACACAGCTGGTTGGATCCTTTACTCTTTCTACAAGGAGAGTTTTTTACTTTTAATACTTTAACTACATTTTCCTGATGATACTTACAGACTTTTACTGAAGTAACATTTTCACTGCAGGACTTGTACTTGTAGTATGTAGTATACAGAGTATTTTAACAGTGTGGTATTAGTACTTTTACTGCAGTAAAGGATCTGAATACTTCTTCCAGCACTGAAAAGTTGTTACCCGACTTTGCTTTTGTGCGACATCCCGCAGCATCTCACACCCTGAATATGAAACTGTAGGGACGCAAATTGAAAATTTAACAAAAATGTAGAGGAGCCAAAATGCAGCAAAGGAAGCAAGTCAGGAGCAGCGAGGAGCAGCAAGGAGCAACGTAAAGCAACGAGCACTTAGTCTTCTGTAGATCATCTTCTTGAGAGTGAATACGTTACCACTCTACTTCTTTTATCCCTTCAGCTATTCAACTTTTAAATGGATCAAATCTATTTTTGGATTATTATTCATCTACTCTGTAGGGTGTAAGTGTGTGTGCTGTTATGTCTGTGTGTGTTGTCTGTAGCTGTTCTTAACTAACTGCCCCTTGTGGGATTAGTAAAGTTGTTGAACAACAAGAAACGTTTCAATCCTTTTTTCCCGATCATCATCGTATCATAAACTACGTTATCGTTCTCCTGCCATCGTCGGAGAATGCTTGTTGAAGGATTTGATTTGAATGTGCCATTGGCCAATCAACAATTGAGTTGTGCTAGTGACAGGCAGCGGTGTAGTTAGAGGAAGAAGAAGAAGATGACGGCCCGCATATCAATTTAGGTTCACATAGATTTTGGCCTGCCTGTACTTAAAGTGATGGTTCGGAGTAATTTAACCTAGGGTCCTTTGCACCATGACCACGAGCCAAACACCCCCCCAGAAGCTTTTTTCAGCTGGGTCTAACATTGGGCGAGTTAGCGTAGAGTAGCGTTATCAGCTGAATAGCTTAGCGCAGGGGCTAATGGACCCACGTTTGTATCTGGTAAATGACCCCACTAATAATGCCCGAAATGATACCAAACGTCTACTGTAGTACATATAGGTTATGCACTCATAAAACGATGGATTGGGAAGTTTGTAAGTACACCAGAAGTTTATGAACACTTGCCTGCTGGCTTCTGCTCTCTGCTGTTGTTGCTGCTGCCGGCAGTAAGACGAGTGCTTAGGGACGTCTACAAATTACAACACCGAAAAGAGATGCAACAAAAATATTTTTTAATTTAACTTTTTTTTTTAACTAAGTACTGTAGTATAACTAGCAGGAGACAAGTAATAATTGAGGTAAGTTTGGAGACATTACCTTATTTAATCATTAAATGAATAAATATTTTTGTTGTATCTCTTTTCGGTGTAGTAATTTGTAGATTGTCCCTAAGCACTCGTCTAACTGCAGGTAGCAGCAGCAGCAGAAGCAACAGAGAGCAGGCAAGTGTTCATAAACTTCTGGTGTACTTACAAACTTTCCAATCCCATCGTTTTATGAGTACATAACCTATATGTACTACAGTAGACGTTTGGTATCATTTCGGGCATTATTAGTGGGGTCATTTACCAGATACAAACGTGGGTCCATTAGCCCCTGCGCTAAGCTGATAACGCTGCTACGCTAACTCTCCCAATGTTAGACCCAGCTGAAAAAAGCTTTTGGGGGGGTGTTTGGCTCGAGGTCATGGTGCAAAGGACCCTAGGGTGAAATTACTCCGAACCATCACTCTAAGTAAAAGTTCATCAAAGTAGTACTACTTTTACTTAAGTTGAATATGTTTGTACTCTTTCCACCTCTGTTCCTGTGTTGGTTTTAAAAGGAATAAAACATGATTGAGTCTTTTTGTGTGTTGGTTTGTTTTGGCAAAATCATTAAGACGCCTTTTTTTTCTCAGGGATCAGTGTAAAAAGCCGAGCATGAAAGAATTATCACACACGTCCCTGGGGCTTTTTCTTCCGCTTAATGTGACAGCAGCTGAAAAAGATACGAACACGGATTCTTCATCAATTTTCCAAGAAGGCATTTAATTCCCCCTAGCTTGAAGCAGTCAGAGGGGAAAGAAAAAAAGATATTGGATATTGAGCACAGTTCACGCTGCCGTTAAGGATGTTAGGAACTCCCTCAGGACGGAGAGATGGAGCGTGGTCTGTGAAGTTTGTGCTGGGTTTCTCTGCGTGAGCAGGTTCCCTATCGGTGCGTGAGAGCTGCTCCACCTTCAGGACGGAGGGATTGGGTTGTACCATCTGCACGGTCGGGCCCAAAAAGTGTGATAGGTTGATCTGATATGCATTTACACATTTTTAAATTGCTGTGTGAAAGATGTTTAGTTTAGTTTTTAGTGCTTTTTGTAGCACTTTTAAAATGTAAAGCTTTTTTTCAACACTGCTTTCTTCCAACGCGTTTTTGAACACTTTAAATATCTTTTTGACACCCTTATTGTTTTTTTCTGCCGCATTTTCCGATGCTTTTTGTAGGTTTTGTTTTTTTATTTATTGCTTTCAACACTTTTTCAGATTTTTGGACATTTTGCTGCTTTGTTGTAACGTTATTTTGGACAGTTTTTAAATACTTTTTCTTTCAATTTGTTCCGATGCTTTGTTGATATGTTTTTTGATGGCTTTCAACAACAAAAAAATTTATGCTTTTTCAACATGGTTTTTCAAATTTTTGCTGCTTTTTTTGACACTTTTTAAAACACATTTCTGACCATTATTTCTGTGCTTTTTTTATAAACACTTCAAGACCGAGTTAAGACGTGCTTCACTGAGGGGAGTTTTACAAGGTTTGTTGTACAAGATTATCCAGATTATGTTGTATAATCTGCCCAGTCAGGCTGTTCAGGCCCTAAAGGCAGCACTTGGAACATTAAATAAGTTCTGTCAGGTCCATTAAGTCAAGAACATACATGACAATAAAATTATTTAGGAAAATTTTATTTAATAAATTGCAATTCAAGTTGATACATTCTGAATTAAATGTTGGCGGTATGGCTCTGTTCAGGGAGTCCTCTGACCTTTCATGAGCACCATGAAATAGCAGAGAGGACAGCAGCAGCAGCATTAGGGAACGCTCACACAGTTTAGGACTGGGAAAGCTGAACTATCCCCCCCATATGAACAGAGCAGCAACGATGACATAAAAGCAAATGCCACGTTATACACGACAAGGTGGAGCTGGGGAGGTGGTGGGTTGCAGAGAAGCGAGCAGCAAGCAGTTAAGAGCAAACTGGATCCGCTTTAAATAGGGCACCCTGTTTTGAGCGTAGCCATTAAGCAGCAAGGGGAGTTGACCAGCTGATGTGCTGATGCACATCAGCTGATGCAGCTCAGCTGGAGCAGATCAGCTGATGAGACCGTGTTGTTGGCCAATAGCGTTAGCAGCGTCTTGACTACCTGGCCTACCAGAACTGACGCTGATGCTCAATAGCTTTCTTTTTCTTTTGCTATTGACCATATCACAGTATCTGACACATGTAAAATCCTACAAAGAGGTGTCATTGTGTATGGAATTAGTGACCATTTTTTAACCTACTGTACCAGGAAAGTTAAGAGAGCTCAGATTAAATGTCACAAATCTGTGAAGAGCAGAAGTTTGGTTAAAGTTGGTATGATGTTAACTTTCAGGACATACTTAATAATATCAACTGGATGGAAATTACCAACATATGTGAAGTTGACATAGCATGGGATCGCTTTCAATCTATTTTCTTGGAAGTACTTGGCAAGATAGCCCCATTAAAAGAGACCAGGATTAAACAGAGATCTCAGCCTTGGATAAATAATGATATCATGGACACCATTTACTTGAGGAATAAAATTGTAAGAGAGTTTAAAAGAACCAAACTGCCTGCTCTTTTTAATGAATATAAAATACTTAATTATATATATATATATATATATTTACACATAAGGTACAGCAAATGGTGGATGAGGCGAAACATAATTTTTTTATGTCTAAAATTGAGGAACATAAAAAGGATCCCAAGAAATTGTGGGCAACTCTTATGCCTTTGGGGACGAAAGAGAACCCTAAGCAAAAACAAGGTAAAATAGGCCTAGATATTAATGGGTCCATATTGTATGATAAAAAGTTGGTGGCAGATACTTTTAATAGTTTCTTCACAACAATTGCAAGAAATCTGGTGCAGAAGCTTCCATCTATTTCTGGTGTTTTTAGTGATCCACAGAGGGTGCATATGTTTTATGAAGAAAAGGGAGTCCAGCCAAACACTTTTTATTTCAAACAAGTAACAGAGGAGCTGGTACTAAAAAAACTCAAAGGCCTGAATCCTTCCAAAGGCTACCGGTTTTGACAACACCCGTCCCAGGTTTCTAAGGGATGCTGCTGAAATAATCACTCCTGTCATAACCTCTTATTAATTTATCCATTGAAAATAACCATTTTCCAAATACATTTAAGGTGGCAAGAGTGATACCTTTATATTAAAAGGGGCCCAAATCTGATCCTGGAAATTTCTCCAATAGTCTTCGATATCAAAAATTTTTGAAATTATCATTTATGAGCAAATAGACAGTTAATTAGCAGAGCCTTTTATTTTACTTCCAATCAGGCTTTAGAAAAGCCCATTCCACTGATACCTGCCTGCTTTATCTTTCAGACTTTATTAGGAAAGAGGTAGATAAGGGGAACGTTTGTGGCATGGTGTTAATAGATCTTCAAAAAGCCTTTGATACGGTTCAGTATGATATCCTTTTGAACAAACTCAGAGCTCTGGGATTTTCTCATACATCTCTTCAGTGGGTGAGGTCATACCTGGTTGGCAGAGAACAGGTGGTAGATGTGGAAGGGACCTTGTCCTCACCACTTAAAGTAACTTGTGGAGTTCCCCAGGGGAGCATTTTAGGTCCTCTCCTTTTTTTGTTATATGTCAATGACATACCGTCAGCCATTAATTGTAATTTGTTTTTATTTGCAGATGATTCAGCAATTCTTAGTCTCTCATAAAGAGAAATCAGAGGTGGAAAGGTTGCTTAGTATAGATCTCCTTTACCTTTGTGTTGATTCTTTTTGGGTCCAGATTTAAACTGAAAAAGTCTATGGGGTTTAGGGTAGTCGTAGGTGATGTTGAAATTATGGCCAAGGAAGCTGTCACTTACTTGGGCTGTAAACTGGACAACAAACTATCAGGGGAGTCTATGGCCCGAAAAATTATCTCAAAGGTAAGCCAAAGGACTAAGTTCCTGGCAAGAATATCCAGCCTCTTAGATAGTAAGACCTTGAAAATCCTGGCCGATGCTCTTGTTCAATGCCATCTTGACTATGCCTGTACATCTTGGTACACGGGCACTACTAAAGGCCTCAAAGACAAGCTACAGATCTGTCAAAATAAACTCAGAGTGATCCTTAAACTCCATCCTAGAACTCGTCTTCTCCCTGACCATTTCTCCAGTCTTAGGTGGCTCAGAGTGGAGGAGAGAGTTTCCCAACTTACACGGTGTTTAGTTTATAAGATAAGAAATAACCTGGCAAGTATTTATTTAATTACTTTTCTAAAATTAGTGATAGGCACAGCTATTCCACCAGGGGGACTTCCACAGATTACAGGCCCTGCCGTTTTAATAGCTGTATTCGGCAGCTGTGTTGTGGAATGGCTTACCTTCCAACCTTAAATTGTTGAGCTCCTCCTACTTTCATTTTAAATCTTCAATAAAAAAAATGGTTATCAAACCCATAAACAAAATCAAAAGATCCTTGAAGTACTAGGAATATTGTACGGTTATCTGTACTGTATTGTCTGTTTGTGTGTCTGCTTGTCTCTCTGGGAATTTAGTCCTTGTTTTTTATTGTGTTTTTGATCTGTTTTACTTTATTGGTTTTGATTATTAGTTGACCCCTTTCCCCTTTGTCATCAGTGTTTTAGTCCATGTGGTGTTACTCCCCTTCCATCTTAAGGACCACAATGGAAACAAGCCTTTGGGTTTTATTGGGTTTTTATCCTTTTGAACACCTCTTGTTGATTGTTTTCAATCAATCAATCAATTCTTTAATTTACTACAGCAAATCTGTACAGCGGGACGACTGTAGGGCTTTGGATTGGACATCGTACTTTGGTGTTCCTTTCTTTGTCAAACAGTCCCGAGGGACTCCTACCCACTTTAGGAGACTCAAAGCATTTACATGTTTTTTTATGCTTTTTAAAACTGTTTTTTTCAATGCTTATTTGACTTTTTTTTGCCATAATATCTTTGAGTTGTGGACAAAACAAGACATCTAAGGACGTCATCTTGGGTTTTGGGAAACACTGATCTACATTTTAGAGACCTAACAACTAATCCATTCATCCAGACAATAATCCACACATTAATCCATCATGAAAATAATAATAATAATAATAATAATAATCTCTGCTCTAGTATCAAAACATGTCAAATGATACTCAGGCCTGTTTTGACTGTGAAGCATCTTAAAATGCATTACATCTAAATATCTAAAACAGCTTTCATATTTAAAATAAGTGTATACACACACACACACACACACACACACACACACACACACAGTTTCCCCACTGGTATTATGTAAGCCCACCTGCTGGTTCTGGTAATGAGGCTCAATTAAGGCTTCCCTTAAACTACAGTTTCCACCCCGGGCGAAAAGCTTCCCCAGCTTTTGGTTTTTATATATTTTTGTTTCAGCTCGATTTGTCGGAAACTTCACCCTCCGTAATGAAACGCTGAAGGGGCTGCTGTCTGGAAACAAGCCAGCTGAAGTAACCCGTTTATTAGCCTAATTATTCAGCTGCTGACTTCACTGCAAAACTGCACACACCTGCAGAACGTTAACCCTGATTGGCATGTTGAAATCCACTGAAG
Source organism: Perca schrenkii (assembly GCA_025617405.1). Classification (NCBI taxonomy): domain Eukaryota; kingdom Metazoa; phylum Chordata; class Actinopteri; order Perciformes; family Percidae; genus Perca; species Perca schrenkii. Next base: position 18,275,946 of record CM046810.1, on the reverse strand, counting down.
AGCAGAGAACGTCAGAAATAAATGCAGCACAAAGTGATTTCCACAGAGCGTGGACTGAATCAAACTAAATCCTCTCAGGTCTATACTGTATGCAGGGCACTAACATTCATGTGTTGTGCTTCTGCCCACGTCTTAACTCGTTTTAGGGAATGTGATTGCGGCCTGTGATCTAATTTCTACCACAGTGGAGGTTCCTGCTGAGCCATGGCGCTGCTGGGAGATCCATTCTTTACTGGAAAAACAAACCTGTTTCCTAAGGGCTTTACTCGGAAGCATTAAAGAGACTTAATGAGTATTTAATACACGGTGCCATTAGAAGGTTTAGGTGCAGCCCTGTTCTGCTCTCTTCTTCCTCTCTGTTCATCTCCGGTGTTCCTGATTCCTGATTGTCAGTGTGGCCCCGCCCCCTGTATATAAGGAAGGCTGGGAGACAGGGATGGACTCTCTGGGACTGAAACAAAGCTCTCTTCTTTTGTGTTTCATTGCTTTGAGGATGGAGGTCTGGGCCCCGTTCCAGGAAGGAGGTTTAACAAACTCTGAGTCTAACCCTGATCTCTGAGTTGATTTACCCTGAGATGGGAAACTCTGAGTTTTCGGTTCCAGAACAGCTGATTTGAGTTGGTTCAATCAACTCAGAGTAGGCCGACTTAGTGTTAAGCGCGTGCACCACCACTATACCAGACACAGATATGGTGATAATTATGCTCCAAAATTATGTGAAAAAGAGATGCAAAACTACCACAAAGACACAAAGCAACTACAAAGAGACCCAGAACGTATGGGCTAAAAGGATGTTTTGTTGAAAAACGTAACCTTTTCTTGAGGAAGGACTCCTAAACCCCCTCGCCAAATACGTCCACCTAAGTCTTCCACAAACCGAGGGGAAACACTGCTGTGTTCTGTACGTGCGTATATACTTTAAAGAGCGGTCTTTGTCAAATATCTACTGGCCTCTACACAATAAACTCACGGACCACCCTAATGGCCAAAATATCCCCCAAAACGAAAAGCCTCCTACTTCGAATGTTTATTGCAAATTTACAGCCAAATGAAATGATCCGTATTTCCTTCAAATGTCACTCTGATCATTTGTGACGTAAATTGGAGGCGTTATTGCTGAACAGTCGGCTTCATTATCAGTGACGACGGTCTTATCTTAAGTTATGTTTAAGGTTCAAGGTTCAGCTTTATTCTTGTTACACAACACAGGGAGGGGCTGTACAGCTCTTCTACATTCCAGGACGAGGAGCAACACTTTACAACTTTATTCTCAGACAATAGCAGAATTGTTTCTCGAAAATGTACAACTTCAATCTAGAAATATTACCCCTGGATGTGTAATTTTGGCCCCTAATAATGTCCCCCGACAGAAACCTTAACTACAAAACCCAAATCTGTCCTTTTTTTTAATAAAAAGCATAAATATTGTTTTCTTTATAAAAGGATCTTTTTTGTTACCTCCAAAACGTTCATTTGGTTTAGATTTGATGAATCAACGCTGCCTTACAGCTGCAACTTCTTACATTATCACATAGTAGTAGTTTTTTTAAATGCCTAAAAAATCTCACTAAAAGTAGAAATATTAAAGTGAACTAACTTCATTACATGTAAACAATTCATTGAAGTAAAAGTAGAAATACAAACTTATATAAATGTGATTCTATATTTGGTTACAAATGTCCACAGAGAGAATAAAGTATGGAGGATAAAAATCAAACATGTAGAGCCCAGAAAAGTTTTCATTTTGGGTTCATGTTCTCCAGATAGACATCATGATGAGAAGTGACTAAACAGATGAAGGAAGGAGTGTCAAACATTTACAACAAGTGATGACAAGATGTGAAACGACATCCCAGAATGTTTGATTGACAGCTGATCTGTGTGTAGTGAAGAAACGCCAAAACAATCAACTCTGAGCAAAAAACATGGAGACTAAATAAGTTGAGTTAAAACACAGAGTTGAACCCTTAATGACTTCTGTCTATTTCAGTTTACACAACTCAGCATCACTAGAAAGCCAAAGTCCGGCACAGAGAGGCTGAGTGAATGTGGTCTGGACTCTGTGGAGGAGAGTCATGGTTTCAGAGACACTGAAGAAGGAGAGAATACCTGCTCTGTGATCCAGGTACACTCCTATTCTGGAGGACAGAAGACCTGAGACGCGAGTAAGGACATCGTTGTAACAAAATTTATAACTGTTTTGATAAGAATACAACGCCCAAGATTTGTCATTTTGTCCAAATACACTTTCCCTCCCTGCTCTGCTGATGTTCTTGTATGTGACTGCTACATAAACTCCGTATCCTCTCCACTCCACCTCCCAGTAACAACGTCCAGTCAGACTCTCTGTACTCAGGACCTGCCACCTGTCACTGAATCTGTCTGGGTGACTAGAATAAGACTGTTGTTGACTCATTACTGTTGCTTTCCTGTTCCCCTCAGATAAAAACAGCTCTGTGTTTGCTGTGTTTGGATCCAGTGTGATTTCACGTGAATACTTTAAGAAGTCAGCTCTGGTCTTTGGCTCTGGTTGTTGCAGTAAAACATCCACTTCAGTCACTGCCAGTGAAACTTTTGTCCATTCCTCTCTCAGAACGTGCTGTAGTTTATCTCTGACTTGTGACACGGCTGCTGTTACGTTCTCAAAGTAGCTATCAATGCTGGATGTAGCTTCACTGAGTGGGGACGGTGAGGGGTAGTTGTGCAGAAACTGGTTGTGATCCTCTGTGTGTAAGAGCTTCTTCAGCTCGGCGTCTTTCCTCTTCAGCTCAGTGATCTCCTGCTCCAGCTTCTCCTGAAGCTCTCTGACTCGACTCACTTCACTTCTCTGCTGGGATCTGAGCTGCTGCTTCACATCAGAGCTTCTTTTCTCCAGGAGACGGATCAGCTCGGTGAAGATCTTCTCGCTGTCCTCCACTGCTTTATCAGCAGAGCCATTGATCGCCTCCACCTCCTGTTGAAGTGTCTTCACATCTTTCTCTCTGTCCTGGATTCTCTGCTGGATGTTTAGTCGACTCCCCTCGAGCTTTTTCTGCCTCTCAGTCCTTTCTGCTGCAGCTGAGACTGTGTCATGGCCTTTATGTTCATCCATTAGGCAAAGAGAACAGATACACTGCTGATCAGTACGGCAGAAAATCTTCATCACCTCATCATGACGAGAGCAGATGTTCTCCTGGAGCTTCTTGGACGGCTCCACCAGCTTGTGTTTTTTAAATGTTGGTGAATCATAATGAGGCTGGAGGTGTTGATCACAGTAAGAGGCCAGACACACCAGACAGGACTTGTGTGCTTTGAGTTTTCTCCCAGTACAGACATCACAGGCCACATCTTCAGCTCCACCATAGCAGTGATCAGCAGGAGCAGCTTGGAGTCCAGTCTTCTTCAGCTCCTCCACTAAATCTGCTAACATGGTGTTTTTCAGCAGGACAGGCCTTGGTGTGAATGTCTTCCTGCATTGAGGACAGCTGTGAATGTACTTACGATCCTCTTCATCCCAGTGGGCTTTAATACAGTTCATGCAGTAGTTGTGTCCACAGGGAGTAGTCACCGGATCCTTCAGTAGATCCAGACAGATGGAGCAAGAGAAGGTTTCCCGGTCCAGTTGTACTCCTTTCTGCGCCATTTAACCTGTTGGGATTTAGGAGGCACAAGATCAGTTATAAGCAACTATTTAATGTATCTTATCAACCTGTTCTCACTCCCAAGTAGTCAAATACTGACTTGGCTTGGGCAGTGGCTCTCAGCGTCAGATACAGAGAGAGAGAGAGAGAGAGAGAGAGAGAGAAAGAGAGAGAGGAGATTTTAACTCAGTTGATATTTTGAATGAAAACAGAAAGTTTAACAGTGTGGGACAACGTCAGGAAGCCTTGGATTGTCCAGCAGTGGACGGCGGGGGACAGGTGCCACTCAACGTGGGCGAAAAAGGCTGAATCTGTCTGGTGTGGATTAATCTAAATATATAATCTGATTTATGATCACCGCCTACAATGCAGGGGACAACTGGACTCAGATGGTCTGATTTTGGATTTTGGATGAGCGCTTTTTCTTTTTTTTTCTGTTGGGATACACTCCCGGCCTGCTGATGTGTTAATGATCAGCTGAGACTGAAGTTAATTGTGGGCAATGCGCTCGATTTTGTCTGAGGGTTTTCCCCTCTTTGTTTTTTTTTCTTCTTTTTGTTAGTTTGTTCTTCACTGAACGGGTAAGATATGATTTCATTTACTTTCTACCCCCATGTAACTCCAACAATAATATATTGTATGTGTGAAGGTGTAAATGTATGTTTTAAGGGTGGAGTGTTTTCGGACTGAGACCTAGCTCTAGTTCTCCCACAGTTTGAGGGTGATCTAAGTAAACTCAACGAATTTAATAATCTGTATGATGCGAATGAGTGAGGGATTTGAATGGCCGAGTTAGAGGAGGGGAGCCACAAATGGGATCCTTGAGTACTGCTGACCTGCAGAAACCTTGTTTATTGGGTTATAGTTTAACCCAACGGTTCCAGCTGTTCATGCTGTTCGTTTGTTTTATTGTGCCTACAATGTTGTACAATTTTGACCAATGATTTTTACCAGGAAATTAGATATAACGCTACGTGGATTGGACAGACAGAGCTCTGTGGGCGTTGCTGCCTATTTAGACAAATATAATAAAACACTGCCAGATGACTATGTTTAAAATAGTGTCGTGGAATATAGCAAGTTGCCACAATGGTGTGAAAAGGAAAAAGTTCCTCACCTATTTGAAACAGAAGAAAACTGACCTCGCTTTTATTCAGGAGATGCATTTAAATGAGGATGAATCCGTAAAATTCAAAATGGATTGGGTGGGTCAAGTTTATTTTAGCGCCTATTCCAATAGGAAAAGAGGAGTGATCATTTTGGTTAGGAAGAACATAGATTTTCGAGTACTGAAACATTACTCTCATCAGGAAGGTAGATGGGTAATTGTGGATGCTTTGTTAGAGGGTCAGAAAATAACCTTTGTAAATGTCTATGCGCCTAACACATCACAACCAGAGTTTTTTCATGAAGTCTGCAATATAGTAAGGAATATAGGGAATGCTAACATCATAATTGGAGGAGACTTTAACCAGGTTAGGGATGTGCATTTGGATAAATCCTCCCAACCTAGGCCAGTTGATGACCCAGCATGTGCTGCTGTAGATGTGATGATTGAAGAGCTGGGATTGGTGGATGTGTGGAGACTACTCTATCCCCAAGAAAAAGATTATACATTTTACTCTGGCCCGCATTCGACCTATTCCAGAATTGATTATTTCCTGATCTCCCGCTCGCTGGTGAGTCAGACTCTTAGTGCCACGATTGGTAACATAGTTCTAACTGACCATGCTCCAGTGGATATAGCCATATCTATTACAGAAAACACAAAATCTACGATGAGGTGGCGCTTCAATAATCTATTACTAAATAGTGAGGAATATTGTGAGTACATAAGAATTGTAATGTAGCCTGCTGAACTAAGACCCACACAGGACACAATAACTTCTTCGGGGTTAGTTTATTTCAGTTATATTGGCAATATTTTCAATTTGGCAGAAAGGCCTAAACCAAAAGAATAATTAACACAAAATTATCCAAAACATACGGCAGTGGCTTAGGACACTGACATAGAAAACAAAAATAAAACAGTACGAATATATCTTTACAATAAACTCCTATTACACATAATGTGGAAAACCAGGAATGATATAGACCCTGTAGTTGCCTTCTCCCTAGATGTGGAGAAAGCTTTCGATAAAGTTGAATTTGCTTTCCTCTTTCATACATTGGAGAAATTCGGGTTCGGTCCATCCTTTAGGCAGTGGTTACAGCTAGTATATACAGAGCCAATGGCTACAGTTGTTACTAATGGTGTGATGTCACCTCCATTCAAACCACAAATAAAGTCGCACACAAAACACCTTTATTTAATCCTACCAAAGGACAAGACATCATTCATTTAAGACTTTCAAGGCCTCTTTAGAATATTAAATGTAAGTCTTTATTAATACCTTGGCTCCACAGACATAGACCAACATATTAGGATTATTTTTTTATAGAAATATGAGAAGATTAGTTCTAAGTGAAAGTCTCCTGGAGTTTCCTGTTAGGAATGAGAGTGAAGATAGTTAAGCGTCCTGCGGGCACTGACAGAGCTGTGTGAATGTGGAGCAGCACGGCTGCAGCCAGGGCTTCCACATCACGTTCCCTGGCGATATCTGGCTGTCCACCGGCTCCACCGATCTGCGATGCGTCTCGGCCGCCGCCTCCATCGTAGCCAGGACGGCGTGGAAGGCCGGCTCGGTGTCGGGAGTCAGCGGCGTCGTCTCCGACGGGTCCCTGAACACGTCGAAGAGCAGCGGAGGGTCGTGGTACGTCACGTAGTCCGGCGTGCAGAAGCAGACGTGCGTGTGGAAACACGCCGTCTCGTTCTCTGGGTAGAAGTTTGGGGTGAAGAAAAAGGCTTTCCACACCGAGCTGCCTGCAGAAAACATCACGCATAAAGTCAATAGTTAGATACTAAACAGGATGGAAAGGAGCGACAAAAACATTGAAAAAAGCATTGAAAAAGAAATGTAAAAAATCTCTGTGCCTAAAAAAAAAAGAAAAAAAAAGAAAAGAAAAAAACCTATAAAAACGACGATTGAAAAATAGCGCATAAAAATGCATAAACAACCCCGACAAAAACAGAAGAAGCAACATAAGTGCCAAAAATGTTGCAAAAGCTCTAAAAAGTAGCAAAGAAGCTCCGAAACCCATGGGGAACGGGTATGGAACAGGTTGCTTTCTACTAGTGAAGCTTCATGAAGCATGTTCTTCATTTCCTAAGACCACTAGATGGCGCTCTTGGTTTAACCAAGAAGGCCCAACTCAGTTTGCTTTCAACCCTTTGTTGGACAGAGAGCGCCATCTAGTGGCTAAATGTTAAAGTGATGGTATGGTTCTATAGATAGATATTTGGATAAATGTGACTGGGTGATTGTTTGGACTTACTGTTTTTGGGATGCCATCTGACTGCGTTCAAGTAGGCGTTGCAGTAATGGAAGAGAAACTCGTGGTTGGAACGTTCAACTGTCCCCTGAAGCAGATCCATGAGGTCCCGACCGTCTATCTGCCTGCAGACCAGAGGACAGGGAGGAAACTTTAAAACCACCTCTGCATTACATTATTATTATTATTATTATTATTATTTTATATTATTAAAGACTGGATTATTTATAGAATGTAAAAATAATGCACGTAGCATCAGTGACGTTGTTTGTGGACTGACGTTTTACAGCCAGGAGTCTCACCTTTTGACTTTTTTATTAATTCAACTTGTTTTACTTTTGTCACAGAGACTGGAAAAAGCACTGGGGGGGGATTGGAAAAGTGACAAAAGACAGAAAAAGCGACCAAAAACAAGTGACAAAAAAGTTGGAAAAAACAGGCAAAAGGTACAAAAAACCCAAATCGAAAACAAGTTCTAGTGAGACAGAGAGACTACGTTGTTCTGCTGGAAATGAGAGCGAACGCAGCTTTAACCCTTGTGCTGTCTTCACAACTTCTTGTTTTTCTGGGTCAAAATTTAAAATTCAAAAACGTCTTTTGACACTTTTGTCGCTTTTCCTCTGATGTTTGTCACTTTCATTCATGTTTTCTTTCCGATGTCGATTTTTGTTCTGCACCTTTGACGTTTTCCCACAATTTTGAAGCTTTTTAGGACACGTTTGAATAAAACACCCAAATTCAATGAAAGTAGTGAACTGGTAATTTGTTTACTTGAAGAATTTTTTTTTATATTTATTTATTTATTTTTAAATGGGTCAAATTTGAGCCGAGGACAACAAGGGTTTTCTCTCTCTCTCTCTGAGATTTCAGGCTGCGTTAGTTTGACGGACATGTCGAAGCCTGACCTGTCCTGTGGGACTGTCGCTCCGCTCAGCTGCACCACCGTTGGAAACAGGTCCATGTTGCTGGTGGGCTCGTCTATCTGTCTGCCGCTGGGGATGTTCCCCGGCCAGCGCAGGATTCCCGGGACCCGGATCCCGCCCTCAAAATTTGTGGACTTCCCTGCTGCTCAGAGGAGAGAAGAGAAAGTCTTTAAAAAGCAGAACTCTGCATGTCTGGTCTCCAAACAGCAAAACAAAAAGCAACGGAGAATCAATCAGAGAAATAAACGTCAGACTAACAAACTGAGGGAAGCTGTTCAGCTGAAATTGCGTGGTGCAATTACATACAAAGTCAATTCAAAGACGGGAGTAGACCCACATTTGCATTGGCCAACAAAGCGGAATTTTCTTTGGAAAGAGTCAAAAACGTTAAAATAAAAAAAATAAAAACTAAGTATATAAGGGTGTCCTCACACTTGGTGCTGTAAAACCGCATCCAAGCATGTTTGCCACCAAAGTCCCGTTGGTTTGACTAGTGTGATCGCTCCGTACCAAGCCCTGGCACCATTACAAGAGGCGGGCCAGGGCTCAGTTCGCTTGGTCTCGCTAAACGTGCCCGGGTCTGGTTGTTACCATACAGAAGAATGTAATGATGTACACAGAGACTGTCCTATCCTACATCACATTCTGTGCTGGAAATGTCTCCATCACAAAACGGATCAGGGTCTTTCCAAACCAAAAACCCTGGACGACAAGTGAAGTGCGGCTCCTTATCAGGGACCGCAACTCAGCATTCAGGTCAGGAGACAGGGCACAGTACAGCTCAGCCAGAGCTAACCTAAAGAAGGGCATTAGGGCTGCTAAGGTAGCAGACAAAAAGGAAAATAGAGGGATACATCATGGACAACAACCCACTTCAAGTGTGGCAGGGATTACAACACGTCTCCAACTACAAGGGCCACAACATCACATCTACCTCCCCTGATGCTACAGTGGCAGAGGAATTAAACCACTTCTTAGCCCGGTTTGAGGTGAACGGACAATCAGCGCCTCCCCCAGCCTTCACCAACACTTCGCTATCCCTCCAGGAACATCAGGTGAGGAGAGCACTGAGGGAAGTGAACCCGAGGAAGGCGTTTGGACCCGACTGAGTACCAGGGAAAGTACTTAGGGCCTGTGCAGACCAACTAACGGGGATTCTCACGGAGATCTTCAACATCTCCCTGACCCAAGCCATCGTCCCATCCTGCTGGAAATCCACCATCATCATCCCAGTTCCAAAAACATCAGCTTGTAAAAGCCTCAACGACTTTAGGCCCATCGCACTCACATCAGTGGTGATGATGAAGTGCCTGGAAAGGCTGGTTGCCCAGCACATCAAGGCCTGCCTCCCACCATCATTTGACCCTCACCAGTTTGCCTACAGGGCAAACCGCTCTACTGAGGATGCCATCACCACTACCCTCCCCTCAACGCTGAGCCACCTCTCTAACACCCAGGTAGCTATGCAAGACTTCTCTTCATAGATTTTAGCTCAGCCTTCAACACAATAATAATCCCGGACATTCTGATTAAAAAACTCTCGGGCTTACACCTCCCCCCCCCCTCCACCTGCGCTTGGATTAAAGACTTCCTCTCCAACAGACCACAACAAGTGAGACTCAGCCACCATCTCTCCTCCCCCCTTACACTCGGCACTGGCTCCCTCCCAAGGCTGTGCGTTGAGCCCACTCCTGTACACACTTTACACATCTGACTGCTCCCCCCTCTCACCCCTCCAACCTCATCAGAAAATTTGTAGATGACACCACGGTGGTTGGTCTCATTTCAGGTGGAGCTGAGACAGAGTACAGAGGAGGTCCAGCAACGGTCAACCTGGTGCTCATCAAACAACCTACTGCTGAACACAAGAAAAACCAAGGAGCTCATGATTGACCTAACAGCACAGCCCACGCCCCACTCCACCTGAACGCCATCTGTGGGGAAAGGGCTCAATCTTTCAATTTCTGGGTGTACACCTTTCTGAAGATCTCTCTTGGTCCACAAACGCTTAAGAAATGACAAAGAAGGCCCAGACTACACTTCCTGAGAATTCTCAGGAAAAAAACATCTTAAACAGAAGCTGCCGGTGTCCTTCTACCGCTCAATCATTGAAAGCCCAAAAGACCATAGGCTGCCCTCTGCCCTCCCTGGAAGAGCTCGCCAACTCCCGCTGCCTCAACAGAACCAGATCCATTCTCAAAGACTCTGCCCACCCTGCTCACCACCTGTTCAACCTGCTTCCCTCTGGCAGGCGCTATAGGTCAATGAAAGCACGCACCACCAGACTAACAAACAGCTTTTTCCCCTGGGCCATACGTTCACTGAACAAACAATAACCCTGTGCAATAATGGCCAGTTCCCACCCCAACCCATCTCCCATCCCCTGCCATGACCAACCACACTACCTCTGGACATTATCTCATCTGTGAACTTTCTTCTTATGCTAAAACCTGCTGCTATCTTATACATAGTATGTGTGCAGGAGGGTGTGTGTTGTCTGGGAGGGATGTATATGTGAGTGTGTGTGTGTGTGTGTGTGTGTGTGTGTGTGTGTGTGTGTGTGTGTGTGTGTGGGAGAGAGAAAGGAGAGAGTGGAATGTATGTAGGGGATGGGAGGTGTTTGTTTGTTACATATTTTATTAATTATTTATCTTTTGTTTTTTAAACACTGATCTGGAGTGGCACCTTGAATTCCGTTGTTCTAATACACTGTATTCACGCAATGACAAAGAAAGCTAGATTTGATTTGTAAGTGTGCTCTGGCCCTGAATGTAATGATTGCAGTGTGAGTGCAGGCCCAGAGGTAATCCCTGTACCTTTATATATTCCATTCCATCCTCTGTGGACTTCTCCTTTGGCCGAGATCTCCTCCAGGTGAGCGCCCTGGTCTGACGTCAGGTAAACCAGAGTGTTTTCACTCAGTCGGAGTCTGTCCAGAGTCTGCACGATCTCACCTGAGAACAGACATAATATACACAGAGCGTGCAAGTGTTTGGACACAATCTCTTCTTTTCTTTGGAACTCTGCTGAAACTGAAATGAAACGATGACTGAGTTTTAGGGATCTAACGGTACACTCAATTCACAATTCGATTCACAATTTCTCAGGATTATTTTAACAGAAGCAAATAGATTTTAGAGGAGAAGACTATACTGAAATCATATTTCAAGGTTTTTTTTAAATTCAAAAGTGTTACCGTAGTTATAATTTGGAGGATGATGATTTATGTACCTTTATTTTCCCCCTCATCTTTTCTTTCGTCTGTTAGTCTGTATGGTTATGTAACATTCTTTCTAAGGGTAACATTGGGTGTGCAACCTGTATTAATTGAAGAATAAAATAAAAGAGCAGGGGGAATGAGAGGGGGAAAACGCCAGAGCAGGGGGGAATGAGAGGGGGGAAAAGCCAGAGCAGGGGGGAATGAGAGGGGGGAAAACTCAAGAGCAGGGGGGAATGAGAGTGGGTAAAACCCAAGAGCAGGGGGAATGAGAGGGGGGAAAACCCAAGAGCAGGGGGAATGAGAGGGGGAAAACCCAAGAGCAGGGGGAATGAGAGGGGGAAACATAGCAGAAGATATTCCTTATTAAATCAAATGTAGCAGTGGCGATGGAGCCTTGGAGCCACAGCCAGAGACAGGAAGTCATTTATAGTCGGTTAAGTCGTTTTGTTTGATTGGTTGTAAAATCACAGAAACCCAGAACCCCACCAGGCTCTGCCGACGTACCTACACTCCAGTCCACCTCGTGGACGGCGTCTCCGTAGATGCCGTGGCGGCTCGTTCCTCTGAACGACGCTGAAGCAAACATGGCCGTGTGCACCTGGAGGAAAGAGAAGAACAGCAGGAAAGGCCTCGCCGAGTTCCTGCAGAAACAGAAGATAGTGATTTATCACCAGCATGAAAAGAAATCAATAAACCCTTTTCTTTAAAGGGCGAGTCCATTGTTTAGTTTTGAGGTTTTTATATCATCCTGTAGCTCCTCAGTAAAGTGTGTCTGATGGATTCATTGTTTTGGTAGAAGTACGGATGTTTTAGCGTCAAATTCTTAAAAACATTCCCCCCATGTGACCTGACGTAGATTCCAAATGTTTCGGAGAGTATTAAACAAGATTTCTCTGATAAATGTGGATCAGGGAAGCAGTCTTGTAAAATTTCAAAAAGATAGTCATAGTACGTCGTAAAGGAAACTTCAGTATGTTGTAACAAATCATAGTATGCAAAACTCCGACATGTACCTAAAACTAAACTGCTTTTACTTTTAGACTCCTGGAACTAAATTACATTACAACGTTTTCTTAAAAAAAAAAAATCTGGTTTTAAACCTCCAAACTTCTACTTTACATAATTGTTCTTTTGTAGCCATATTATCCTAATTTACTACGTCATAATTTTTCCAATTCTGAATGTTTTAGTGTCTTTCTATGTTTCTTATGTTGTAGTTCTGTTTTTGCCCTAAAAAAAAAAAAAAGTCAAAAAGCCCTCTATATGTTATAGAACGTGAAAAAATAAATGTAAAAAAACGTGATGGTTAGCCACAACAAAACATAAAAAGTGATAGTTTGATTTAAAATAAAATCATAGTATATCGTAAAAAAAGCTGTAAAAAGCAGGGTTGTAAAAAAGCAAAGAAAATCAAAAAGGTTATACATAAATACTATGAAAGTATCAAAACACACTGAATCCACAGAGAAATATCCACCGCCGTATTCAGAGACTTTAAACGAGCCGTCAGGACTTCCTGTACGTCACAACTAGACTATATATAAACTGTATATAGGTAGAAAGGGCCGTTACAGTGACGTTACAGTCATTCCCCGGCTGCAATGACTGCAGAGTACACAGATGCAAAAGACCCAGAAACACTGACCAATCAGAGCATTAAAGGGGCTTAAAGAAACGGAGCGTTTCAGACAAAGGGTGAATATATTCAGACGGAGAGAAGGAGAAAAAGAATGACTTTAACATTAAAACATGTTAACATGTTCTAGTAGACACCCAATACACAAGTATGAACCTGAAAATGAGCATGATATGGGATCTTCAAACCAATCCCAGTATTCCGTACGTAAAAAAGGTCACAGTACTCAGTATGTAGTATGTACTTCTCTATGAAGTCTAAAAAAGGTCAAAGTACTCAGTATGTAGTATGTACTTCTCTATGAAGTCTAAAAAAGGTCAAAGTACTCAGTATGTAGTATGTACTTCTCTATGAAGTCTAAAAAAGGTCAAAGTACTCAGTATGTAGTATGTACTTCTCTATGAAGTCCACGGCCTCCTGAGTCATCCTCTGCGTCAGGTTTTCAGACGCGAACGGCTGCTCCACAACTCTGTGGTCCCTCATGAGAACGCAGTTGATGTACGGCATGATCACGATGATCGCCGCTATCAGACCTGCGGCCGCAGCCGCCAGGGTCAGCAGGCTCAGAAGCAGCCGTCGGCGGAGGACGAAGACGCCGCCGTAGTGGAGTACAGCCGCAGTGAGGCAGACGATGCCCAGCGTCCTGTACGGTAAATACTTATAGATCATGAAGACGGTGCCGTGTCCCGCCTGGCAGTCCCGCAGGTTGGTCAGCGGGATCCCAAAGAAGTAGTCAAAGCCGTGGACGCTGGGGTGGTGGCAGTGATCCTCGCTGCTCTCACAGTTCAGTCCCAGGTGCCATTTTCCTGGGAGAGAGAAGACATTTGATTTAAAAAAATAAATAAAAAAGATACTGAAAGTAATGAAAGAGAAAAAAAACATGAAAACTGAGGCAAGAAAATGTTATTTTAAAAGGGCACTATGTTTTATTTTTTTCTCAACCTGGACCCTTTTTCCCCAAGCATTGGTGTCTAAGTGACTGATTGGTCCAGTATTAAGCAAGAAACAAGCTGCAATGTAAAGTTAAGGTGACAATGACAACACTTAATAAGCTATATAAAAAACAAACACCAAAAACAATGACAAAATGCATCAGAAAAAGCGACAAAACAGTAAATTGACAATGACAACACTTAATAAGCGTATAAAATGCCCGAAAAAAACCCTTGGGGAAAAAAAAGCACCAAAAGCTTAGAAAAAAAAAGTGTCAGAAAAAGTGACTAAATGTCAAAAACTGATTACTATGTAACAATATTGATATCACACCATAAAATACAATAACATAATCCATGTCCTTGATCCTTAACATTAGAGTGAAGAATTTTACAAAGTCCATGCGTTGTGAACAGAGTAAAAGCCTAAAGAAATCAACTGATAGAGCACATAATGAAAGACAGCGCCTGTGTCAGCTTTTTACACACCGAGTGTAAATGCAGTTGAGAGCCACACTTGTAATATTTGGGATATGTGTACCGATGAGAGCCGTCTCGTAGCCCTGCCGTTTGGCAATCTTAGCAAAGGTCACCTCCTGGCTGGGGAGTCCTCCAGATGCAGCGATGAAGGTAAAGACACAGTTTCTGCCATCACCCGCTATACCTGTTAGAGAGGAAACTAAATATTATAAACCACACAACACTTTAGGGTTCATTTGAAAATCACAGCGTGTGATTTTCAAAAACTCTTTTTTGCAAAAAAGATTGTTTTTGTCTTTTGTAACTGAAATGTTACTGTCTATTTGCTGAAATGCATGCTGTGCACTCGGCCACACTGACAACGAAGGTCTTCCTCAATGGGCCCATTGTATTATCCGACATCGTAGCCTGCAGACTAGTCTAGATCCACAACGTTTTATTTCCAGGATTGTTCAGGTGCCGCACGGAAATTTTGCTGATGTCCGTCCCCTTCCTCTTTCTTTGTGTTGGCGTTCTAACCTCCGGTGGATTTGTGAGGACTATGGTTAACTGCTCCTCAGATCTCTGCAGGGTAAATCCAGACAGCTAGCTAGACTATCTGTCCAATCGGAGTTTTCTGTTGCACGACTAAAACTACTTTTGAACGTACACGTTCCACCAAAACAAGTTCCTTCCTGAGACTATTTAGCAGAGGCACCGTGGCTCCGTCCGGCTCTTAGCGCGGCCAAAGCTGATGGTGATTGGTTTAGAGAAATGCCAATAAACCAGAGCACGTTTTTCTCCCATCAAGGAATGCTGTCTGGACTAGCCAGACCTTCCTCCGCAGCGCTGTGGAGGAAGGTCTAGACATGCGAGACTACTAACACGCTGACGGAGCAACATTTAGCACCGTGTCCGTCAGTAACGTTGATTTCTGTGTGTGTGTGTGTGTGTGTGTGTGTGTGTGTGTGTGTGTCTTTGAACTGGCCTGATCGTATCGGGTATCGTCCGGTGAGAAACGCTGCCCTGCTGGGAGAGCAGAGGCTGGCTGCAGCAATGTGGTGCGTCAGCTTCACTCCCTCCTGCGCCAACTGGTCAATGTTGGGGGTCCTTCAAAATCACAATTCATCCACAGATCTAAGAAATCAGCCAGTAGAGGCTGAAAGAGCCTCGAGAACCGAACATGATCACCACTGAGAGACCAAGGAACAACTGTGTGTCTCCTGATTATACCCTGCAGGGAATAATCTCACTCTGACTGACACACACAATAATAGTGGAATGCAACTCAACAAATCAATGCCTTTTGTCTTAACAATACGTCTGTGTGTCCCTGTCAGGATTCAAGGCTGGCCATCATGCCTACTGCATGCCTAAATGTGAAACCTACAAGAATGCTCCATTGCGCTCGAGGCCCAAACTTTCGTCCAAAGATGTGGTATAAAAAATAAATCAATTCAACCTTAACTTGTGTCAATCACGTTCAGAGGTGGAAAGAGTACAAACATTCTACTCAAGTACTATTCCTCTGATGAACTTTTACCTAAGTACAAGTAAAATAACCGGCATAAAAATCTACTCGTAAAAGCAACTCATTTAATATTTACTCAGAGTAAGAGTAAACCCAGGAGAAACACTGCACCATAGCCGTCCAGCGCCACGTCTTTACCTCAGTGTTGTGTTGCCATAGCAACCCAGGTCTCCGATCCCCAGGTCGTCCACCATCATCAGGACAAAGTTAGGCCTCCTGCTCTCCTGAAGAGACACGCAGCTGATGTCCAGGAGTAGCAGCAGCAGCCACGCAGACTTCATGTTGTCAGAAACAGAGAGACTCTCGAGGAGAAACAAGTAGTCAGATGCTTTACTGCAGTACAAGTACTAACACACTGTAAAAAGTCCTGCAGGGACAATGTTCCTTCAGTAAAAGTCTGTAAGTATCACCAGGGAAATGTAGTTAAAGTATTAAAAGTAAAGAACTCTCCTCCCATTTTAGAAAGTGGAAAGGATGCAAACAGTTATATATATATCATATATAATAATAATAATAATGTAGTATTTTTACATATTTTTACTGAAGTGAAGTCTCAGAATAGGGCAAACCCTTTCACCACTGATGAAGTAGACGCCTACAAACAGGACTCTGACCTAGACAGTATAACTGAGTTATTAGATGTAAACAGGAACAGGACGGGATGTTCTACTTGATCTGACATTTTGGGATCAAGGTTTAAGCAGTGGAGGAAAGTAACTAAGTACTAAGGCTACATTTACTCAAATACTGTACTTAAAGGGTTATTGGGGGGGAGGGGGTCAACGTACTAAAAGTGCTGCATTAAAGGGGTGACAGAATGATTATATAGGGTATTTTACACTGTTCCTTAAGGTCTCCTAATGGGGTATGTAACATTGGTTGGGCTGAAAATTGCCAGAATGCTATTTTATTAGGCCCGTAACTACCTTGTGAATATGGCTCTATTTGGAACAAGAGCTTTTCTTCCAAATATGGTATGGTCATGAATATTCAGAATGAGCTACGCACTGATTGGTTTGAGCAAACTACATAGAAACACATGGGAGACTCAACAGCAGGTCTCATTGCAAAGTTATACATTGTTTGTCGGGCTATTACGTTATTAAATTCACTTCTGAGACTTTTTTAAGCGAGAAATCAACTATATAAAGCTCAAATATGGGACGTTTGATGAAAATTGATGGCTTATTGCAAATTTGGTAAGACTGTGTCGGAGTTCAGCTGCCGGTGCTGCCTGTGTTGCTGCCTCGCTGCACGGTCTGCCTTCCTCCACAGACCCCGGCCTGCAGCTCCCCTCTTCCTGCTAGCTAAATGGCCCGTGTGTGAGAGTGATAGCGCGGTCAGCGAGCTCGTTACACCAGCAATCTCTTACCACAGTTCCAGTTAATCTTGGCTGGCTGTCAGCATAACTAGCTATATTTACAGTTTGAATTTTGTCACGCCACTTATACACCATATCACTAAAGGTCTTATAAAGCTAACAACGGTGTCTGATTTCAAGTTAATGAATTTTTGTGAACAGTGGGGGTTTCGTTAGCTATGACTGTCCCTTCAATCCTAGCTATGTGTAGCTAGCTACAGATTAGGGATAGTTAGCTTCATTTCGGCGGAATTATTTTATATTTACAGTTTGAATTTCATCACGCCACTTATACAATATCTCCCTAAAGGTCTTATAAAGCTAACAACGGTGTCCGATTTCAAGTTAATGAATTTTTGTGAACAGTGGGGGTCTCGTTAGCTATGACTGTCCCTTCAATCCTAGCTATGTGTAGCTAGCTACAAATCAGGGATAGTTAGCTTCATTTTGGCGTAATTTCTTTATATTTACAGTTTGAATTTCATCATGCCACTTATACAACATCTCCCTAAATGTCTTATAAAGCTAACAACGGTGTCCGATTTCAAGTTAATGAATATTTGTGAATTTCAGAGGAATTCTAGGAGGAGCTAGTTCTCATTGATAGAGCTACATCCAGCCGCAGGCACTATCAATGAGACTCGCGGACAAGCAGCGTTTATTTCCCCAATCGTTTGTTTAAATAACTCAACACATTATAATTACACACATTAAAAGATTAACTGGAACCTGTGGTAAGAGATTGCTGGTGTAACAAGCTCGCTGACCGCGCTCTTACTCACACACACCGGGCATTTAGCTAGCAGGAAGAGGGGAGCTGCAGGCCCTGGAGCTCTGTCAGAGCACCAGCGTTTAGTAGTCCATTATCCAAAAACCGGTGACTTTGCGCGGGTATGGAGTGCTGTCGGCTGCAAGCCATAACGGAGCTCAGAGCAGGCCGGGGTGTGTGAAGGAAGGCAGGCCAGGCGGTGAGGCAACAACACAGGCAGCACCGGCGCTGAACTCCGACACACAGTCGGACAAAATTTGCAATTAGCCATCCATTTTCGTAAAACGGCCCATATTTGAGCTTTACATGGTTGATTTCTTGCATTAAAAAGTTTCAGAAGTGAATTTTGTAATGGAATAGCAGAGATCTGCGTGACCTAGCTAGATTCAGAAGACTACCTGATCTCAGGTCAGTTGTGTAGCCTATGTAAATGTTGGGGCGTGACTGTTCTCTTAAGGTTCCGGATTTTGAGATGCTTGCGCAAGCAACTCAGCTTTGTTGGGATTCACCCGTTTTCAGCGGCAGTTTCAAAATATGAGATTTTCATAGCAAAGGGGTGTCAGTGGGACTTTGAGCTTCTATGTATGTCCTATTCACCCACCGAACTGTCGTTATTCAACTATGACAGGGTAAAATCAGTTTTGCATTCTATCACCCCTTTAAAATGACAACATTAAGGAAAGGATCCCTACAGAGAGACTTTTTAGTTAGAGTAAGATCATTTTAGTTTAAAATGAAACAGCCCCCAAAAAAAAAAAAAAAACTCCATAAAAGACGCCATTATCAGGACTTTTAGTGTGTATAGAGCCAGCATATCTCCACCAGACTCCATGTAAATAATCAGGACTTTTAGTGTGTATAGAGCCAGCATATCTCCACCAGACTCCATGTAAATAATCAGGACTTTTAGCGTGTATAGAGCCAGCATATCTCCACCAGACTCCATGTAAATAATCAGGACTTTTAGCGTGTATAGAGCCAGCATATCTCCACCAGACTCCATGTAAATAATCAGGACTTTTAGCGTGTATAGAGCCAGCATATCTCCACATGTAAATGGGTGAATTAAGGGTTTATTTCAACCAAACCAGAGTGGTGATTGTTGGAACAGTGGAAAAATGAACCCACACGGCTTTTGGTAGTTTTTAGTTTGTCCACTTTGAGTGAAGTGTGTTTTACGATGATAAAAGTAGTGATTATATGTCTGGTGGGTGCACAATTGCCAATAAATAAGTAAAGGACCTGAGTAACGTTAACGCTAACATTAACCGTAATGAGCGGAATCGTCTTTAAAAGCGATAAATGTGTAAAATGTCGGTAACCGTTATTAACACAGAGAAGACAGGTGTTGACTTACCTTCGCCCCACATCGCCAACTATTGCAACTTTCCGGAACAGCGAGTTGCAAATCCCATGAAACGTCAAATTTGAGTTGGTTATGTCAATCACAGCTTCCGGTCTTAGGTTTCAAAATAATTTGCTTTTAATATTTGTTCTTATTCACAAGATACATTTACAAACGGCAATCATTACAGTTAAAGAATGATCATCCTCTACATTGAACAGACACCACATGAGACATAAAACCTTTACAGACAAAACAAAAAGGTGTATACATTTTAAATGGATTAAACCATACTATAAATATGAATAAACAAATAAAAAAGGATGGACACAGTAATTGTTAGTTTCAAGATATTTTATTAGTCAGATCTTTTTCTTGCAACATATAGAGATATTTGGTACATTTGGAGTTTATTCATTTCAGGGATTTAACGGATGATGTTTTCAGACCAATCTGTTCTGGGGACTTCCTGAGAGATCTACATATGTGTAGATTCATCTATAATAATACATCAGTTATTAGCTGATTATAGTTAGTTTTAATAATCTAAATCTGCAAAGAAACAAAGGGATGAGTGGACCAAAGAGTGTTGGAAAAAGCATCAAAAACCTTGAAAAAGCAACTGCAAAAAAAAAAAAAAAGTCAAAGAAAGGTTTCGGGTGGTCCCGGAACATGTCTGCATGTGTTGAGAAAAGCAACAAAAACAAAGAAAAAAGAATTGTCACAAAAAGAACTCGATGTCAAAGGCGACAAATGTCAGAAAAGGCGTGTTATACTTTTTTTATACTATAAAAAAAACAAAAAAAAATACCTTCATTAAAAAATAAATAAATAAAAGTGACAAAAACTTCTGAAAGAAGCAACAAAATTGTCCAAAAACTTAGGGAAAAGTCCATAATGGATTATCCGTCCTGGAAATGACACCTATGAGCGGTGCTATCGGACTACACAGAGTGTTGTGTCCAGTCAGTGCTACAAACAAGATGTATACAGTACAGAAGGATGTTAAGCATAGTATGAAGTTAAGAAGCATCGCCTCAAAGAACAGGGACAGTAAAGTCGAGTCCCATTCCCCCGCGAAACGGCTCTCATGTCGGTACTACTTGATGCATTAAAGGCTCGCTCTTCTTTCAAGGCCTCTTCAAATACTGCTTCCCTGTGAGGCGGTCTCTAACACAAAAGGCTCACAGGTTTGGGTAGCTTGGACACGAGAAGACGCAGAGACATTTTGTTTTGAAGCACTTTGAATTAAAACAGCACTACAGGCAACAGGGCTGGTTGGTGGATAGAAAATACAGTATTAGTAGTGTAGTATCTGAAGAGCCTATAAAGGTTAAAGTCTGTATAAAGCTCAAATGTGCTGAGAAATCATGAGCATTGTATTAGTGATGTAAGTTTAATGATTTTCCTCTCAGCAGAGTGATGTGTTGAAGAGGATGTTCTATTTGATTCTGTGATAAGGTGGCTGAGTGAGATCAATGATTTTATGTGTAGTGTTGGAGCCCCCCCACTAAAAGAGACTCTGACCTCAAAGGGACTCAGACCTTTACTTGCCAACTCACAAATGTTTACTTTATCTAACATGTTACCTAAACGTACCCCTTACAAACCATGTTCTTGCTGCAGCAAGTCAGAGTACATATTGGCTTCACATTCTCCGGGTTTTGCAAGACCCGTCATTGATGCTGGAAACTTCATGTAATAAAACCTCTATGATCAAGTACAGTGTCACGCGGATTTCCTCTCCACACATCACCACAGCATCGCAATTCAAAATACAACAGTAGTACACTCACTGGACAGGGACATCATCCAACAGGCAGCGCTGGAATGGAACTAAGTACATTTACACCCGTACCGTACTTTAGTCCAAATGTTGAGGTACTTGTTGTCACAGTCTTCAGAGAAAGTGGTGAACCCAATTGCAGAGACAGCAGGCAGTGTAGTGTTCAAACGTTTAATTGTAAATCCAAAAAATGGAAACAAGCAGAATCCCCAAAAAACAGGAACAGACAAAAACACAGAACAGTGGCAAGCAACCCACTGACTGAGACCAACGCGAACACTGAACAGAAAACAATAATCCGACAAGACACAAAGACAGAACACAGACTAAATACACAGGGTAATGAGAAAACCTGAGTACTACTTATGGTGCGTTCAAATCAACTCAGGCGTGTTCTAAGTGTGGGGGACGGAGGGCACCATCATGTAAAGTGTGGGGGGGACATGTCCCCCGCGTAGCCTGTGTCCACTACGCCCTTGGTGCCAAAAGTTGTCAAAGCACAGATAAAGATCCCATAATGCAATTCAAATGTAAATAAACAGAAATACAACTGTGAACTAAGTTCTACAGACAATTTCTGTTAAAATATACAGTCATACAGCTGTTGCTACACAGATATTTCTGTGAACGTAATGACTGAAATTGAGATTCTTCTCTTCAGTTGATACTTTCAAAACGCAATTCTTTTGCTTTGCACTGTAGAGAGGCGGTCTGAACCACAGCAGATGGCTGACGGCTTTGATTTCCCTCACACGCTATATCAAAACACTCAATAAAATATAAAAAAAATGGAATTATGAGACAGCATTCCTGTAGAGATTGCGGTATGAGTCGCATGTCGCTGTGAAGTCATCCTGATATATATTTCATGAGAAACTCTTATTTCGAGAGTGATATCTGAGGCCATATTGTGGTTTTTGCTTCATTAAAGCTGAGCTGAGAGCTGAAAACACACACAAACACACACAAATATGCACATTTCAGGTCAGAGCGATGAAAGGCATCTGCAGCCTGCAGCACTTTGGGAGAGCTCGCATGTACCCCTGTGTGTGTGTGTGTGTGTATGTGTGTGTGTGTGTGTGTGTGTGTGTGTGTGTGTGTGTGTGTGTGTGTGTGTGTGTGTGTGTGTGTGTGTCGGAGCACAGAATTAGGGCAGAGCGTGCGTGTGACAGCGGGGAGATGCAGATGTACGTGTGCACGTGAGTCAGTAACACAAAAAGAAAAAGAAAAAGAAAAACAGACTTGATCAAAACTGGGAGCCCTCTGGGTTTTCACTCAAGCAGAGAGAACCAGTTTGAGTTCTGTCTTTCAAAGGAAACTTCACTGCGACGCAAAGATCTAATAAAACTGAAAATATCTTTCTTTGTTGACAGAAATAAAGTCAATCTTCACAGTAGTTTGTTCTCTCTGATGGTGTGTATGGCTTTTGATTTCAGATTAGTGTCTGCCAGTGTTTGTAGATTGCAGAGATCACAGGAGACAGCCACAATCAGACTAATTCAACCGATGTTCGGTTCATTTGGACTGAACCTGACACGCCAGATGGTTTGTTAACACGCAACCATCTGAGAAGCCATCTTTGGAAACTGTTTGGAAAAGAAACCGGCAGGTGATTAGACCCTCCGTTCCTTAGATTCAGCTACTCCGTGGGACAGGAAGTGGCGTAAACACGGGTGGTACCGTTGAAAAGCCCGTCCCTTGAAAAGGGGAGGCGGGTTTTGGTTCCAAGGCTCTACGAACTTTCTATCAAACGTTTTAGTGATTACTTTTAAAAAATCAATAAAATATTACATGTAATTGCATTTACTTTTTATATTATAATATTTAAAACTTCAATTTGCTGTCAATTGAGCCCAGAACGTGCTAAAGACTAGTTTTTTTAAGTTTTTTTGCTAAGATCCCCCAATAAAATTCTAACTACATACATTTCATATCCCACATAAACACACACTTATTTCACAGGACTTTCACCCAGGAGACCGGGGTTCATGTCCCGTTCTCGACCCGTCTGTATCTGTGTCTTTTCTGGGAAACAACAAACTTGTAGCTAGCGAGCTTGTAAACTTGTAGTTTTACTTAGAGTTGATTAAAACGAAAGCCACGGCTCACGTAGGTAACTTGAACCTATCATCAGATATGTTAAGGTATTAACTTCATGAGAGGTCAGAACTGTTGCAGTCATGTTACTTTCTTGAAGCTAGTTTTCTGAGGTGGCGATAAATCTGGATCGACGACAGTTCATTGACCGTCCAGCCGCCGTCACCGTATCTTCCGCCAGATGTCCGTCACCTCGCAAAACTCCGTTGGTTTCAGGAAACAACTAACTTTGAGTTAGCGAGCTACTCGCTGAAAATATCAAGTTTAGAAGAAAATGTGGATGGTGCAACAAGTCAGGCCTGCTTGGTTCTTTTAGGGAATGATTATAAAGCTTAACAAAGAATATGTTTAGATCATTTCCTCTAGCTGGGAGGTTTTATAAAGAATATGTTTAGATCATTTCCTCTAGCTGGGAGGTTTTATAAAGAATATGTTTAGATCATTTCCTCTCTAACTGGGAGGTTTTATAAAGAATATGTTTAGATCATTTCCTCTAGCTGGGAGGTTTTATAAAGAATATGTTTAGATCATTTCCTCTCTAACTGGGAGGTTTTATAAAGAATATGTTTAGATCATTTCCTCTCTAACTGGGAGGTTTTATAAAGAATATGTTTAGATCATTTCCTCTCTAACTGGGAGGTTTTATAAAGAATATGTTTAGATCATTTCCTCTCTAACTGGGAGGTTTTATAAAGAATATGTTTAGATCATTTCCTCTCTAACTGGGAGGTTTTATAAAGAATATGTTTAGATCATTTCCTCTCTAACTGGGAGGTTTTATAAAGAATATGTTTAGATCATTTCCTCTCTAACTGGGAGGTTTTATAAAGAATATGTTTAGATCATTTCCTCTCTAACTGGGAGGTTTTGGGAGTGATTGGAGGGATTGCTGTGGACCAAGTACACACGGCGATACACTGGTAAGAGTTAATGAGGTTTAACATGTATCAGCTCATTTAAATAGCTCACGTTACTGTATTGTGTCAACAGTTAACTTCATTTAATATTGTATGAGCAGTTTTCTTTTGCGAGGTGCAAATGTTCCACCAGAACCAGGTCCTTCCTGAGACTATTTAGCAGAGCCACCGTCGCTGCGTCTGGAGTTTAGCACCGCCCAAGACTGTTGGCATGCAAACAACCCAGAGCGGATTATTTTTCTCCTATCCCAGAATGCATCTGTGGTGTTGCCACAGCATTGTGGACATAGAGCAGGATATGCGAGAGTAGACGGGGCTATAGACATCATCATTACTTCCTCTTAATCACTGAAAAGGTCTTTTTTGATTGGTGAATGCAGTTTAATGGAGACCATCAGTCGTAATACTGCATGGCTCGAAGTGAATTAAGGTTTTGCCATAATATCACCAGTTAATCATTAATATATATCAATAACCCCCCCTCTCCCTACCAATGCTCGTAGGGAGAGCTGATACATGGTGTCAGCAGTATGTCAGAAACATCAATTACTCCTAATCATCCTCCGGCAGCAGCAGCAAGTTGTCGAGCCAGCCAGCTTTTGATCACAGACTGAGACACAACTATAACATGGCTGCTGGGTATTTCTGGCTTTTTAGATTCGATGGAAATCAAAGCTCAAAGCCCTGACACTCTAATTGAGCCAATATAAACCGGTGTACTGCTAAATGAAGCAGACTTCCACACTAGAAAATCAACGTTTTTTTTCTGGGGAAGAGAAGCTGGGAAATGAGGGCAGCTGTCTCTTCCTTACCCGTTCTGATGCATTCATAACTAGGGCTGCAACTGTTAACAGCTATTGTCACTGTGGATTAATGGGTTATCGTCTGGATGAGTGTTTCCCAAAAGCCCAATATGACGTCCTCAAAATTCTTGTTTTGTCCAGATCTTCAGTTCCCTGTCCCAGAGGAGAGAAGGAACTAGAACATACTCACATTTAACAAGCTGACATCACACAAGTTGCTTTCATAAAAAATGACTCAAAATGATTAATGGATTATCAAAATAGTTGGGGATTCCTTTAATAATCAACAACTAATTCATCTTTGCAGCTCTTCTTTCCTTCATCTCAGCTTGTTGCTTTCAAGTCAACAGAACCACAAAACAGTTAAACGTGTCACAAAAAGAAAGTGTCCAAAAAGCTTTAAAAAAGTGTCATATCAAAAAAGTTTAGAAAAAAGCATAAAAAAGCAGCAAAAAGTCTGTGTTTACCCGCCGGTAAATCTCCGTTGGATGACTCGCTTCAGAAAGGTTAAAAATCGGCAACTTTCCCTCTTTAGCATAATGTAACCATAAACACCACTGGCTTAGCTCCCCCCTCTCAGATTCAAACCATTCACTTACTATTCCCTATATAGTGTTTAGTGTGTTTAGTAAAATGTGGGGTACATCATATATACGCTCAAAATAGCTGGGCATTGTGGGTATTTTCTAGTGAATGAAATGAACTGCTGAGAGTTTGAACTATATATAGTACAGGCCAAAAGTTTGGACACACCTTCTCATTCAATGCGTTTCCTTTTTATTTTCATGACTATTTACATTGTAGATTCTCACTGAAGGCATCAAAACTATGAATGAACACATATGGAATTATGTACTTAACAAAAAAGTGTGAAATAACTGAAAACATGTCTTATATTTTAGATTCTTCAAAGTAGCCACCCTTTTATTAATAAGGGAAAAACTTCCACTAATGAACCCTGACAAAGCACACCTGTGAAGGTAAAACCATTTCAGGTGACTACCTCATGAAGCTCATTGAGAGAACACCAAGGGTTTGCAGAGTTATCAAAAAAAGCAAAGGGTGGCTACTTTGAAGAATCTAAAATATAAGACATGTTTTCAGTTATTTCACACTTTTTTGTTAAGTACATAATTCCATATGTGTTCATTCATAGTTTTGATGCCTTCAGTGAGACTCTACAATGTAAATAGTCATGAAAATAAAGAAACACATTGAATGAGAAGGTGTGTCCAAACTTTTGGCCTGTACTGTATATATATATAGTGCACTGATTGTTGATAGGGAACGGTTTCCAACATAACTAGTGTGTTTCATTAACAAGAACAATTGGTGCTGCTCTTCCTGTAACACCGTAGTACTTTGAAGCATTTTCTAATGGCGGAGCCTGCAGTTCAGCCTGAGAACAATCAATTTCAGTCCGAGTCCCCTCTTCCCTCCCTCTTACAGCCGGCGAGTGAATCTGTGGATCCCAGAGGACCTGAAGCCGCGATGGATCCGCCACGGAAACACAAATCAGCATTAGGAAAAACTGCCAGACAGCACTACTTTAAAGACCCCATCATTTGGATCTTTGAGGGGGGATTACTGCACACAACAGCGGCATGTTGTTGCTTATGCACGCACATTTGCACATACGTTAGATTGCACCTTCCTCTTTTGTGCTTGCTCCACACACTCCCAGCTATTTTTCACAGTCCATCTGCTTAACACTTGAGCCCGGTGTGGAGGAAGCAGCCGGTGAGGAGGAGGCGCAGGATGGGAAATGAAGAATGGAGTGTCACCATTTATTTAAGTTAGCGTCTCTTCAGAGATTTGGGGTTTCTGTGAGCACTGGTGGCGAGATGGAGAGAGCCAACAGGGGCGTACAACTTTTCATTTTCTACAGTTACCGCTTTTCTAAAACAGATTTTGAGACAAAACAGAGATACTAGAACCTAAGTTCAAGAGAGAGAGACTTTTTAATAGGCTTGGGGACTGTGTTAAGTAGCCCAAATCAGGAAGTAAAAAGGCTTGGTTCACTCTTAGAGCAGCTGGGTTACCAAAATAACCCAACTTGGGTCAAACAAACACAGGACTTTGACCCAGGAGACCGGGGTTCAGGTCCCGTCAGAAGAGAAAAGGAAACTTTTAGGGAACAAACGGAGCTACGTCACGTTCTGCTTCACGTGGTAATATTCAGGAAGTGATGTCACATCTGATTTGAACCCAAACCTCCATATTTTCATCAACTTAACTAAACCTAACCACACTGGGACCGTTTCACAACGTTAACCACGTGTTTAAAACCGCGACCTTCTCTGGTTGAGGACGGCAAGCGCTCCTGAGGGTCGGATTAGAGGGTTTGGAACAAGCAACCGTTATCCTCGCATGGTTTGGAGGACCGGCTGCAATGCATTCCTCTATTGTGTTTTGTTTTCAAATCCATACTGTGAAGAAATTTTAGCTGCATTTAATGTATGAAAGGTGCTATGCAAAATAATATAATATATTCTTATGAACCTATTTATGTTGTCTTTTCTAAATAGGACTTATTATTTCAACCTGTAACTCTGGAGAATGCTGTGTGTGTAATGCAGTGAAATCATAGCCTTTGACATACACCAGCCTGCATTTATGTGAGGAGAAATGCAATGAATCCAGGGTTTTGTTCTCAGCGCTGTGGCTCACTCTGCTGGCCAAGGACTCACACAAAGACCCAAGGCTCCCGAACAAAAGCTGCCCCCCCTCCGAGTTACCTGGACGGGCATGCAAATGAAGAGGCGGTGTGTTTTCTACAGCAGTTTTATATTGATTGGAGGTAAACACAGACAGACAGAGGTCAACATTTATTCACAGACCAAACCCCTGCGCTGCCAAAGCCTCTGGTTTCCAGTAAATATCAGTGTCCAGCCTTATTATAAAGCCAGTGTATGAGTCCGGGTATCCATAGGCGTAGATTTCAGGGGGGATTTGTCCCCCCTCAAAAAGTAGACCCCCCCCAAGAGCTAAAAATAACCGTTCAGTGGGCTCAAAACGTGTATGTATATATCCTTCTTACCTGTACATGTGTTTCCCAACAATTTCAGACCCCCCCCATAGTGGACCGTACCATCTTAACCTCGCTGCGTCTCTATTCTCTATTCTTATCTCGCTTTCTCCGGGAAATGAAGTTGCCTTCAAGTGCGGTAGGAAATGTCAAGATCTACTGTATAAACGATCTGACGGAAAACAGTAACTGTGTCTACTTGTGCTACATCTTCCTTAAAAATGATCTCTTTTTAATTGGTTTTGTTGCCTTTTTTGTCGCCTTTTCATCGTCCCCCTCTCTCCTTGTAAACTATTCACACCACTACTAAATACGTAACAGTAGCACCAAGGCGCCGCCTGCATTTCTTATAATCAATAACTTCATGATGAATGGAGCACCATTTTGGATGCTGTTTTCAATTAATCATGGTTCTCCATGTGATCACGAAACACTCCATGAACGCCTCACAGAGAAAGGAGGGATGTGTGTGTGTCCAACAGATGTGTGTGATCAGATTAAAGTGCAGTCATGATCAAAATAATGCATTTCTAACAAACATATAGACATAGAACGCAGCGGGCCACCATCTCATTCCAATTTCCTTTAAATTCCTCTCCCACACAGTCCATTTCAAGGAAGAACTTTGATGTTTAAAACATCAAAAGTCAATTTTTTTTTCTTCCTAAACGAGTCCTTTCGACCCAGGCCAACTTCTGTGAGTGTTCGGGAAAGAGAGGTCACACTCTTCTGAGCTCACACCATGCATGAGACATTTTGCAATATTTGAAAAACACCCAGTGGAATCTGCAAACTCTCTGGTGTGCAATAATTTCAGGAGGCAGAAAATTAAATGCACATTTCTTACCCAGAAAGTTACCGTCAACAATGTTACACACCCACACGTACATCAGTACTGGTATTGTGGGTCTTTCGATTCTTTTTGACCCCGGATTTAGCCGTCCCTTGTGAGATTTCTGGGGGGAAAACGATCAAATGGTTCCATCAAAATTCCAAAGTTCCTCAACAAGACTTCCTTTGTGTGCACCACGGGTCATAAAAGTGTGTTAGTATGCAGAGGACAACAATAGTCTGTATTAGGGCTTTATTCCCTGATTGCTGATTGTTGTATTAGTGCAGCATAATGCAGCAATTTATGTCTTTGCCTTTTTTTGGCATATACTTACATTATTATGGAAAGCATGTGTACCCATTTAATCCAAATGTATTATTTGCTGGATGTCTTGTTTTGTTGTCAAAAGCTTGTTTGACAAAGCTCTTCCCAACACAGAAGACATTACACAAAAAGCACATTGTCATTTCATTTATCTTTAACATTTCACCTACCCTCTCTCTTCAGAGTGACTTTACTGTAACAAAGAATAGTTATTCTGGTTTCTTGTATCTGCAGTTCCTCCTCTCTGAGTCCCTCCCTGCAGCGTGGTAAACATGTTTAGGCCGGCTGGGGAAAAGTATCTTGAAATGGTCATAAATCCTTTGGTAAAGATGTTTTTTTCACGCTCCAGGCTGAGCTATTCCTTCTCCAAATGGACTCCCTGCACAGTTTGTTCTGTATGCAGCACCTCCATCTTCTGTCATGTTGCAGCCAAGTGTTTCAGATGATATTCCATCATAGAGATGATCGGGACTTCATTAACATATGCAGAGCATTAAGGAGACCAAATAGCTGCTCCTAACCCTCTGATATGGATTTATGTTCTTTATGTCTATGGGAGGTACACAGGGTTTTTTTTCTGTGGAAAATGTGTGAGGAGTATTAAAGGGATAGTTCAGATGTTAGTGTGAGCTACTTCTCCATCAGAGTGTTAGTAGTCTCCCATAGCCAGACCTTTATCCACAGTGCTGTGGAGGAGGGTCTGGCTAGTGCACACAGCATTCCTGGATGGGAGAAAAACGTGCTCTGGTTTATTGGCATTTCTTTAAACCAATCACAATCACCTTGGGCGATGCTAAGCTCCGGACGGAGCCACGGTGCCTCTGCTAAATAGTCTCAGGAAGGAACTTGTTTTGGTGGAACATGTGGACGTTCTAAAGTAGTTTTAGTCGTGCAACAGAAAACTCTGATTGGACAGATAGTCTAGCTAGCTGTCTGGATTTACCCTGCAGAGATCTGAGGAGCAGTTAACCATAGTCCTCACAAATCCATCGGAGGTTAGAACGCCAACACAGAGAAAGAGGAAGGTGACCTACATCCAGCCCAAATGAGGGCTATCCGAAGGAATTTCCGGCGGCACCGGAGCAATCCCGGAAATGAATGTGTGTTACCTACAATAGATGGCGGTCAGCATGCCCCCAGTTTGGAGAAGCAGGCAGGAGTACCAACATGGCAGCTAACCGATGTCACGTTTTGTCGGCTAAACTCAACTGTAAAGGCCCCGGAAAGGTACCCGGCTCACAGTCACCTTTTTCCGGCTAGATGTAACTATAAAGACCGCTAAACTTAACTGTCACGTGACCGGTTGCCTAATTTTGTAGGATATAATAAGTTTTTCGTACGATATCATATAAACCCGTTCATGAGAATGCGTTAAACCTGTACCTATCAAACACACACACACACATACACACACAATGACAAAGACCATCAGTGTATGGATATGCATAGGAATGACGCATGATGCAATCATTTCTGAGCCTTGAGTTTCCCAGCTCTGTGTGTGTGTGTGTGTGTGTGTGTGTGTGTGTGTGTGTGTGTGTGTGTGTGTGTGTGTGTGTGTGTGTGTGTGGAAGAGCGCACATCCTTTACCACATACTGTATGCCTGGGGGGTTCTTTAATCCTTTTGTTTGCGCTCCAACACAAGAATAATGGAGGTAGAATTAAAGTGCAGATCTTTGTTTTCTCATGGCTTTGCTTTTCCTCGCAGGAATACAGCCTCGGTTACACCATCATTAGAAATTCTCTAAACGGACAAAGGTCACTGCTGGATACTGCAAAAAAAATTGCTGATGAGGGAGCAGAAAGACAAAAGATCAAATAATATTAAATTAAAAACAGCTCACGTGCAAAGTCGACACATATCGACATGGGATTTATCTTCAGTTGGAAAAACAACTTTGTACAGCGTCTCTGGAGGTTTATAACGACTGAGCACACACACACACAGTAGACGTGTTTCACACTCGTCAAGTCACAAATAAATACAGACAAACAGTATATACAGCATTTACAGAGTTACAGGGGAGCTACATGTCAAATCAACAAATCTCATCAGGGAATTAGTCGCAGGAAATTATTTCTCAGGTTTTAAAATGTAGAAGATAGCACTCTGTGCTGACGACAACACTTTTAACATTCGGGTGTTTGCATGCAATTCCATCGAAGGGATTTTGTAAAGGTACAGCAGGGAATTAGGGCTGGGTATCAAACCGTAATACTTCTGGAGGAGAGAACAAATTGTGTCAGCAGAATAAAGAACTGACTTAAGTTGTAGGCCTGCAACTGATGATTTCATTGTCAATTAATCTGTCGATTATTTATTCATCCAGTATTGAAAAAGAATGCTGCAGGCAACAACAACGTAATTTAATCCTTTGGGGTCATTACGCAACTTCAGTTAGCGTCCACTAAAAGTGTCTGACAACATTATGGAAAGGATCCCTACAGAGATATAAAACTTTTTTCTTCACCTTTAACTTTGTTGTTGTGTCTAACCAAGTCTCGCTCATGGAGAAGTCTTGTTTGGAAAGATGTCCAAGCGCTTGTTGGGCAGAGATGGAATTTGTGGACTTCCAGTATTAGTTCCAATAGCCCTCCTAAGAAAACTAGTTTTTATGTAATAACAAGCTTTCATTCTTTAGGTTTTGGTAATAAAAGTTGGTTTATGTATTAATGTAACGTAATCAGGGCTTTAAATTAACTTCTTTGATCACCAGCCAACACGGCTAGTAGATCTTTTAAGTTAGTAGCCAATCAGATTTTCCACTAGCCATGTTTGTTTGTTGTTTCCTAACTAACTTTACTTTACGGTTTGTCTTCTCCGTTTCAGCGTAGCTCGTAATCGGTACTGCACGCTTAGCATGTAGCCGATGGTCATGACATAGTGTTTATGGGAAATGTAGGATTAGTACTACAAGCAGTGTTGCCAGATAAAGATTACATTTCCAAGCCAAACACACACAAAACCGCCCAAATTTCTTGGTGGAAAACAGACTAAACTGGTAACCTGTCACATTGTTTCTGCAGCCAGCCGATTCCAACAGACGCAGTGTTTTTTTTTTCTTTTATCACCAGCCAAACTGGCTAATAACTTTACAATGTTACCCACCAAAGTTAATTTTCACCCGCATTTGGCAGGTGCCATTTTAAAAGCCCTGAACGTAATCATACCCAGCCCTACAGGTAACACAATTTGTATAGCTACTGCATTTACATGCTATGATGATGTACACCCACATATTACAAACAAGTGCTGAGATGTACTCTCAGCTGGGAGTCAAAAGGAAGTTCCTCACAACTTTACTGCTGTTTCAGAGTAATGCGGTCAGTCCACCGGAAGATATTCAAATGGTTGCTAGTTGGTTGGGAGAATTCATCTGGATCATAAAGCTGGTGAGGCTACGTTTCTTCGCTACTGATTCCTGTTCTGTGGATTCCTGATCATCCTGAGTTTGGGAGACTTGGTTCATGCATGCTGATTGGCTGTCTGGGCTCAGTGCCTCTAAATGATTGGCTGTTTATGGTGCTGCTTCCTCAGCCTGGTTCCTGAATGAGGGAAGACAAGGCATTTGTTAGTAAACTCAAAGATGATTTGGAAACGAGACGCCCCAGCTCAGAGTAACTTCCTGTATCTGGCTCACGATTTTGAGCATTTCCATCCTGAAAGAGACGAGAAAGGACTCAGTGAGAGGAGGAGTCAGAAGACAAAGTTTAATATGCTCAAAGTGTCCAACCGGCCTTTAAGGGGGCTTTCACACCTGAAAGTCCGAACCAAGGTCCGGACCAACGTACACTGCAGTTATGCAAGCGCCCTTAAGATCTCTACGTGACAAAACTACATCCTGTTGTTATCACATACATAAGCTGCGTCTCCCGACAGTTGTAACTGATTGGTTGGTAGACGGGCTTCCCCGTCCTCTCATCTCCTCTCTCTGTGTCAGAGTTTTTCCAACTGACCACTGCTCTCCCTGTGCTGCCGCGGCTCTTTTTGTTTTGTTGGGATGTTGAGAAGCGAGACACAGGAACTTTACCGCTGCAGCATTTATTCAGAGACAAACTGAAACTTATGCTGTACATTTACTACCACTTAACAAGTAAACTGCTGATTTATTCTCAGCTCTGATAGCCGACAGTTGTCTGCTCTGAGCGCTGACACCATTACTCTCTCTCACGTGCACACTCAGCACTGAGCTGTTCCTTAAAGGAGCTTCCCCGGTCTTATAACACGAAGATAGCCTGCCAGAACTGTATTAACTGTATAACCTGTCTTTGGTTCGAAAGTCCGAAACATCCCAAAAATGCTTTCACACTAGTGAAAAAAAATTGTACTTGCCCTAAGTCAATTTTTACTGTCCCCTATACAAAAAAAACATCCAAAGTGTATGAAAAAACAACTTAAAAACGTTAGAAGGTAAAAAACAACAACATCAAAAACGTTAAAAAAACATTGAAAAGAATTTCAAACTTCGAGAATAAAAAATAAGTCAAAAAGCGTTAAAAAACATAAAAAGTGTAAAACGTAAAAGCTGTCAAGCACCAACTCATTTCTTGAATTGCCAACGGCACATTTGGACAGTTGACAGCCAAGAATTAGATATGAAACGGGGGAGATAAATATTAATTTCATATTCAACTTGTCAATCATAGTTTCAGTAAATAAACTTAGCACAAAAAGTAAGGACATTTGTGTTTGCTAGATTATTTCTCTGTGGTAACAATGCTTTTTTGGTTTTAAACTTATACCGTTGGAAAGCCTGTTTAGGTGCACCATTTGTAAGGAACATGCATTTGTGGGATGAGCAGCAGTGCTGAGTATGTGGGTTGCGCCCATGAAAAATGTGCCAAATCTTCTCTGCCAATTCCAAACAGCTTATTCTGCCATTGACTCGTTTGAAGTTTGAAGAAACAAGACATATTGGTAATTTAACAATTTATTTATTTCACAAACAGGAGCCTCAGCAGCGTGTGAAAGAACCATACACAGCCACAATAGCCTGGCACCTCCTCCTCTGCTGGTCACCAGCCTGGTCACACACTGCTGTGGGATGGCATCCTATTCTTCAACCAGCATTTATCGCAAGTCAGCCAACGTGGTTGTGTTGGTCACTCTGTCACGAATCCAAGCTGATCCCACAAGTGTTCAACGGGTTTGAGGTCAGGACTGCTGGCAGGCCATCCATCCTCTCCACTCCCACATTCTGGAGGTAGTCTCTGATAAACCCCGCCCTGTGGGGGCGAGCGTTGTCATCTTGGAGGATAGAGTTCGGTCCCAGACTGTGGAGATAAGGGATTGCCACTGGTTGCAGAATCTCATCTCTATATCTCTCTGCATTGAGATTGACTCCAATGATGACAAGCCTCAAAACAAGTGTCAATAGCAACAGCAAAATAACCTGTCTGGCATTGGCAGAGAATTATTCATGGGCGCAACCCACATACTCAGCGCTGCTGTTCATCCCACAAATGCATGTCCCTTACAAATGGGGCTCCATTTGAAAGGGAACTAAACAGGCTTTCCAACGGTATAAGATTTATTGCCAAAAAGCATTGTTACCACAAAGAAATAATCTACCAAACACAAATATCCTTACTTTTTGTGCTAAGTTCATATAAGGTCTAAATTGTGTTGGAGAACCCTTTTTTATAAAGTAGTGCTATATGCGTGTATGCCTGAAAGACTCTCTTGCTTACACTAGCAATTATTTGGAATTAATTGATAATTTTCACCAACATCTGTACCATATTACACACTTATTTTTCATAGACTTAGACCTAGAAAATGATTAGGGAATCACGTACCTGCAAAGTAAATTGTTACAAACTCCTATAAAACTCTTAAATTCTTAGAAGAAATATAGAGGGCATGACTTCAGTTTCCTGATTAGTAACTACAGCCCTGTCTTTAATTTATGCATAACTCAACGTACCACTGGTTTATAGCCAAACTCAGGATTTATGACAGTTTGTTCGAGCACTGACCGGGGGCAGGATCTGGGACTGGGAGATGAGGCTGTGCGGCCGCTTGTTGTTGTTATTGTGGTGGTTGGTGGAGATCACCTCCGCCCAGGTTACCTGGTAACCCGTCAGCTGCTGGTGCGGCGGGGCTGTGGACAAATCCCAGCTAAAGATGGCCGTCACGTTTCCGGCCCAGACTTGAAAGGACGCCGTCAGGTTGGCTGCCTTCACCAGTACTTTCTGAGGGGACACTGCTGGAGGAAGCACAGCCAGAGGTTACATAAAAATTCTGGCATTGGTTTTCTAGTCTCGCGTTGTCCACACAACCTTGTGTATTGGAATCAAATTCAATTCAGGAAATCAGTGGTGAAACCCAAAGCTGCTTTTTGTTCTTACAGTTACTATGTAGTATTGTGTTTGTCTGACTCAAAATACCTTAAGGAGTTCACTAAACATACTTAAACTTGATTTGTAAAATGTCTCCTCAATTACTTTGAGTAGGATCAAAGTAAAAGTTTTTTTTAATTTTATTTAACCTTTATTTATCCAGGTAAGTCGATTGAGAACAACTTCTCATTTGCAACGACGACCTGTCGCATTCACACAGTTCCACATTCATACCTGGAAGCTGCCCAGTACAACCACAGTCTGATCTGCTGGCCACTGAGCAGCTCCACTGGAGCGGTTGGGGTTAAGGGCCTTGCTCAAGGGCACCTCAGTGGTGGTAATGAGGGAGGGACAAAGCACTGTTCTTTCACTTTCCCCACCCAGATTTTTATCCTGTCGGTCTGGGGAATGAACCGACGACCTCCCGGTCACAAGCTCGCTTCTCTAACCTTTAGGCCACCGCTGCCAAAGTGTTGGTAGTATACAACAGTTAATTGCACATATTGTATGTTTTAACATCAAAGTAATTATGAGTAATAAGTGGTGGCTGTGGGGGAGGAGGTCTCCGGGGAAAACAATGCATTTCAGTCATTTTGCTAGCAAGGAAAGGGATGGCAGTTTTATTAATTGGTGTTTCATTTACTCAAGCATAACATACATTTTTTTTATCAAATTGTCAGAAATAACAGGAAAATGCATTGATTTCTATCTAATAGGTCCTTTATGGTATGCTGTACCGTAATAGTATTTTCAAGACCTGAGGTACCGGTTGCCTCACCTGTTTCTCCAGAACAGGTGATGGGTTTCGGACTCTTGGCCTGGATGGTGGCACAGGAAGGCGTGAAGAAGCTGGTGCTTTCTGACGGAAGATGACTCTTCTTGCCGACTGGCTGCAGAATTACTTTATACTTACAGGAAAAGAGCAAGCGCCGCAGGCTCACAAAACTCTCCTAAAATCAGACAGAGGCAGAAAATGATCATGAAGATCTGCTCTCTACGTGCGTTATTACTAGGTTTGGGTATTGAAACCCTGTGCCAATATGACACCGGTTCCTTAACAGCCGGTATATACCGGACCAGAGCTGGGTATTGTTAAAAAATGTTCGATACTGGTACAGATACCAATACCGTGACTTTGATATTGGTTCCTAAACGACTTCCTAAAAAACTTACAACATTATGGCACAAATCTTTTTATTCATTTTCCAGCTCCGACTACGTGAGACCGTAGAGTTTTTCCTGCGTTTCTCTGCGTTAACGTAAGATTAGACAGCCAATCACAAACATTATTAGATATTGTTATAAAAATGCTGCGTGCTTATTGGCTCATTGACGCTGATGAGATTTACTCCTTAGGTACTGAAATTAGGTATTGAATGACAAGGAATTTTTCAATACGCGGCACTTTGAAGACAATTCCGTCAGTGCCTAAAAAGTATTGAATTCGGGACCCAGCCTTTTACCGGACCGAATGACAACGCAGTTTACGGTGCCCTATTTATGCTCACAGTGACAATGTTTTATTTTTATAGGTTACCCGTGTGCTGGTCTTCTCCATGGGTCTTGTCTGGTTGTGTCCACAATACTCTGGTCCCCACTGGATTCTGTAGAATTCAGCTGAGGAATCTATAAACACAACAGGCGCTTTTACAACAGTGTCCTAATGCTTCTCCCTGTCTTACCCAGAGTCAGAAAATAAGTTTGATATTCCATACGGAGAAAGGTCTTGGACATGTAGCTCTATTAAAAGAGCAACATCCTCTAATAAATCCACAGCACACATCTTGTAACCTCTACCTAAGACTAGAATTTTCTCAAAGCTAAAAACATCCCAGACCTATCACTGCAGTCAACAAACAGAGATGAAGTTGATATTGATTCCTCTCTTCTACAATAGAGTAAGATGGCAAAAAAAACATATTACCCCACAAATTGGACTGTTGCTTTAAACTCTAAGCACCCCCCTTTTTAGAAGCATGGGGGACGGGGGATGTTCAGGGGGAGACAACAAGTCAACAGTAAATGCTACATAGAAGTGGTGTACATCATCCGAAATGCTAGGAACCTGAAGATCGCTCCCAAAGTGCAAATATAAATAATTTATACACATCTAAGAATGTAAGTGTGAATTTTCATACATGTAAGTACAAAGTGACTTTGATGAGGGAAAGCAGTAAGAAGATTTCGGCGATGCTCAGGTGGCGGTTTAACTTTACATTCAAAGTGGAAACGAAGGAGCTTTTACTGCATCATTTGGAGTTGTTGAAGCATGCCATTTTATTGTGAAGAACAGATCTGGTTGCAGCTGTCGCCGTGGTCCTGCTGCACTCCCTGCTAAGCTCAGCAGTGCCCTGCAATGTCATGCTGCGTCCTGCTGAACCGCTACGTCCATCCATGCTCTGCTGGGCCACGCTACATCCTGTAATGCCCTGCAGCGCACTGATATGACATGAACTACTACGACTACCATTTGAAGTCACTATTCCATTATTAATGTGACTATTATCGCCACTGTTCATCACATCCCCAACCGGCACCGTCAGACACCGCCTACCAAGAGCCTGGGTCTGTCCCAGGTTTCTTCCCAAGAGGGAGTTTTTCCTCGCCACTGTCGCACTGCTTGCTCTTGAGGGAATTACTGTAATTGTTGGAATTGTTGGTTGCTTTGTAAATTATAGAGTGTGGTCTGGACCTACTCTATCTGTAAAGTGTCTCGAGATAACTCGTCTTATGATTTGATACTATAAATAAAATTGATTTGAATTGAATTGAATGTACGGTTCTAGGTTTTTTGACAGCATTGATGTTAATTTGGGCGATTTGTTAATACAGTAAATACCCCGAAAAACCAGCAGCGCCCAGTGAGTAAAGAGTAAAGCTATGTCAGAGGAAGTGTTTGCCTCATTTTGCCACATGTCAGCAAGTGTTTGCCTCATTTATCTTGATGGCAGACGCTCACATTCTCTCATGTATAAACTGTACATACCCGAGCTGCTCTGCCAGTAAACATGAACACGGAGCTGTCCATCCTGGTAGAATGGTGTACCCACATCCAGACTGTCACCTGTAGGGTTTCTTAGAGTAGTACTGGTGCCTATAAAAAAGACAAAATGTAATGGTTGAGGACTGTCCTGTTGGAGCAACACATAACTACTGCTACACTAAACTCAGCTATAGAGAGTGTTAAAGGGTGACTTCGGGTCTTTTCAACCCAGACCCTCTTTTCCCATGTTCTTGTGTCTAAGTGACTGATGGGAACAATAATCTTTGAAATTGGAGACAAGACGAAAGAAGCTACAATCTAACGTTAATGGGCAAATGTTCAGCATCAGTTAGCGTCCACTAAAAGTTCTGTTTTTGCCGTTGACAGGCTCAGATTATTATTTTAAGTGTCTGACAAGGTTATGAAAATGATCCTTTATGATGATGTAATATAAGACATACTGCGCTGTGTGGGGAAGTGGAGGACAGCTCGGGGTCCTTTGAGCTGAGTTTGTCCCCAATAGGACACAGCCTGGACCTCCACACTGTAGCTCCTGTTAGACCGCATGCTGTCCAGCTCCACCTGGCTCTGCACACAAGAAAAGAAAATGGCAGTCAAGCTGACTGTTTTCATAAAAACAACTGCATTTTCAGTCTCCCAAGTAGGAGTAGTAGTGATGGCCAGATGAAGCCTTGTGAAGAGTAATGACTAAACAGTTTATATGATTAGCTAAAGTCAAGTTGAAATAATAACGGTAGAAATAGTTAGCCAACGGTTGAAAAAGTAAGCTGACGGTTAGAAATAATTAATCCTCACCTCTCGGACTATCTTCCTCCTCTTGGTCAGGGATGAAGCATAGGGCTGTCCGACTGCAGTCCAGCTCCAGCTGACCTTGTAGTGGTGGACAGGAACATCCAGGGCAGCAGGCATGCTCCACCGGAGCCTGGCCGACACCGTCCTGCCGCTGCCAAAGCTCATGTTGGCCACTCTGAGCTCAGTGGGAGCCGGAGGATTGGAGGGGTCTGCGGGTGAGGGGATTCTTTTAAACTTTAAACTGTATTCCTTAATAGGACACTACACACAGTACAATGTAGTGACATTTTATTACTGCATTTAACCCATCCTAAGTATTAGGAGCAGTGGACAGCTATACATACAGCGTCCGAGGAGCAACTTGGGGTTCAGTGTCTTGCTCAGGGACACGACATGTGGCCAGAGGCCTGGGAGCCTTGTGTTTATGGGGCGACCATTCTACGTCCGAGCCACAAGCCAAGTAAATATTAACATGCAGTCACAGAGTAATATCTATGGTGCCCCAGAAAGATCACAAAAAAATATTATTGCATGGCCACGAATTATTCTTGCCTTGGACTGAGATAAATAAGTCGTAGCCACGCGTTAATAAGGCGTGGGGACCAGATAATTGTATCTGAAAGGAGCCAGAACAACAGCCAAATCAATACATAATACCATAGACAATGCCACTTTTCATTCCCACGCCTTAATACAAACGTGGCCACCACTTATTTATTTTGTTCCCAACTGGTCTGAACTGGGCTTCAGGCTGTTATACTTAAAGTGACTCAACAACAAACAGAAACACAGGCTAGCTGTCTTACCTCTGCTGGAGTGGATGTGTTTGCTGGGCGTGGTGAAACCTTTGGTGCCATGGGTGTTGACGGCTGCCACTCTGAACTGGTACCAGCGACCCGGCCGGATGTCAGAGAGCCTCGCTCCCTGCTCTGTGGTCTACGATGAATCAGAGTTGGGATAAAGCAAACATGAATCCACTGATGTTTGCATTCTTTTCCTGTTGGTCTTCTTACAATCTCAGAAGAGAATGTTGGTTTTCAAACTCAAGACAAACACAAACAGAAAATTAGCAATAAATTTGGCATTTACGCACTAAAAACCAAAGTGCACCTAGTTAAATTAAAACATTTTCAGCAGTGGGACGGAAAGGTGTTTTTGCTGCTAAGTCTCAACTGGTTTAAGGGATACTTTGGATGTTTTGAAGTGTGGTGGAACATCTATATCAGTTCAGATGAATGCCATATTTAGACTATTCATACTTTGCAGTGACGTCATTACCATGGGTACCTGGCGGGCAAACGCCGATAGAATGGCGCTGAACAGTGGCCAGACCATGGGCCAGACACGGGAATTGCAGCCTGGCAGATTTCCAATACTACAATCAATCAACTATTTAGACCATAAATGTGCTTGGATCCATACACAGCACCCGCTGATATTTTCATTGCTTTGAAGCTGGCAAAGTCTCTACCAGACTTGGAGTTTGGAGATATTTACATCTATCTTATAGAGAATCCGTCACTTTACACTGCACAAAAAAATGAAAGCCTACAAAAGTACAGATAGCTATCTTTTTTTCAAGAGTGGATGGGTTAACAACGCTGTCATATGGGAGGTGAAAAACAGGAATATCTTCATAATCAAAGCAAAGGTGAGTGTTACTAGTTAGTTAGTTAGCTAGCTAGCTAGCTCGCTAACGTTTGCTGATCTGTTCCGTTGTGTGATGAAGTCTTCATCTGAATACGTACACCCTCCCTGCCGGCGAATGACAGCTTGATAAATCGTTTTTTTTTTTTTAAACCTTCTGCCAACACTAGGCTATGTATCATGTAGGGTGACCAGACGTCCCGTTTTGATTGGGACAGTCCCGAGTCCCGACAAAAGTTGTGTCGGGACGCTAAAATATCCCGGTTTACACCAACCACTATGAGATTGTCCCGGTTGTCAGCGATTAGCTACATAACCGACGTGGTCTTATTATAGCCCGATCATTAACTTAACCATGTAGAAAGACTAATAAAGCGTCCAGCGTATGATTTTAACAATGTGTGTGTGTGTGTGTGTGTGTGTGTGTGTGTGTGTGTGTGTGTGTGTGTGTGAATCGTAGCGGTCTGCATAATCTGTCCGCCAGCGTTACGATGTATATTTGTAAACATTGTTGCAACGCCTCTTCTTCTCTGTCTCGTTTTAACCAGTCTTTTGCTGACATCTGTGTTAAATTTCACAGTAGGCTTTCAGCCAACAAATATACGTTATAGAATGGAGTTCTTGCCCGCCAGCCAGCAGTTGTGACGTCACGTGCAAAGTATGAATTGTAGCGTCAGTGTTGCTGTGTCTTCCATTTTAAGCCCCCTGTGTTTTTATATGGGGCAGTTATTTGGACACTGGTCACATCTTGAACTCAACAGGTATTACAGTGATGTGCATGAGGCTGTCTCTGCATCTTTTATATTATATTTCATCTATTTTATTCTTCTGTAATTTGATGTGGTTGGCCAAAACCTAAAAACCACAATCAAACTAGAATTACCGCATTGCGGTATTTTCCTCCATGTCTGTCCAGACCTATATAATACCTGTAGTGAAGAATCACCAGCTTCAAGAACTCAGTGTCTGACCAAATGTCTTCCTTTCTGTTCCTGAGTTATGGCGTTGAATAACTGCTAGAAAAGCATTTTTGCAGAACATTATGATGTCACAGTGAAGTTGATCTTTGACCTTTTGGATATGAAATGTCATCACTTCATTATTTTATCCTATTAGACATTTGTGTGAAATTTTGTCAGAATTTTCACAGAAGTGAAAAAATGCACTTCCGTGTGGTCACAGTGACGTCTGACCACCAAAATCAGTCAATATGTTCCTCCTTCAGTCCAAATGGACGTTTGTGCCAAATTTGGAGAAATTCCCTCCAAGGTTTCCTGAGATATCATATTCGCAAGAATGGGTCGGCCCAGGGGCGGCGCTTCTGGAGCTCCAGCCCTGAATGTTTCCTCAAAAGAGCCAAATCTTTAACGTTTTTAAAATAACTTCAACTTTGTGTAATTTCCCCTGAGTCTCTCTGACTGGACCGGAAAATGAATTCAGCCACCCTACCTACGTTATGGAACTTAAAAACATCTGATTCTGCCTCTCTTTAGGTGGCAGGAAGCAAAAGTTATCGAGTCATCCTCAACAACAGCCCTGAATGTTTACAATGTCTGGGACAGACGGACGTCCCAGAAACATAATGCCCACAGCTATCAGCGCAGAGCCATAAAAATGTATTGTGGGACTATGGGATTTAAGAGAGGGTATTTAATGGTATAACAATGTTAATGATGATGTATGTAATCCACCCACGGACGACTGAGATCTTCCTCTGTTCATCAGTGTGGCATAATTACCTTTACCCTCAATCAAAATACTCATTTAAAGCAATAGTTTTCTAAGCCAAATGCCATTAAGCCTTTTAAAAGCCCAATTACAAGGCTGTCAGCAGCGGAGGTTTAAAAGTCTTCTGAACTAAGTTTTTAGGAGGCTTCTATGTGGGAGTCATAAATAAGGACAGACTCACCCATTAGTTTTAGTTTGTCCAGTTTGGAACTACAGTACAATGATTGCAGTTGTGAGTACTTGAATATGTCCCAAGATTTTAATCTTGAACACCAGGCCACACATTGGGCAAGCTGTCCTCATCAATGGAAAGGCATTATTTGTATGTATTCCACATATTTATGACTGTATGCACGACATTGATGTTTGCTTTAAAATAGCAATCCAAAATATTGGAAGTACTTATTTTAACCCAAACCACAAACGTAACACTAATCTTAACCGTCACCTTTTGGTAGTGATGAACAAAAGACACCTCATGAGCTTCAGGAAGCTTTTTTTTAATTTTCTTAATTTTCTTTTTTTAAAGAAAAGGCTCAAGGAATGGCAATTCAGTGTGCTTTCAACCCTTTTTTTTAACAGAGAGCGCCACCTAGTGTGCTCAGAAAATTAAGAAAAAGTGCCATCACTAGTAAAAAAAATTAGTTTATTAGTAGTAGTTAGTTTGGGGTGTGGTCTAGGTAAAAAATTCAGTCGCTATCCTTGGAAACAAAATGTGCTCTCCAGCTTCACCCTCTCATCTAAATATGGTCACTTCTGGCTCCAAAAAACCAAGATGTAACGACCAAAATGTAGTAATGTCCAAAGGAAGTATTGTCTTTATTTTCTGAGCCCACTAGATGGCACTCTGTTCCACAAAAGGTTGAAAGCACTCTGAATTTCCTTGAGCCTTTTTCTGTAAACCAAGAGTGGCATCTAGTGGGCTCAGAAAAAAATGGTTCAAGCGTCATTTGGCGATTACTACCTTTAGGTGCCTAAACGTATCTGTCAATTAACGGTGACCCATGAAATCTACTTTAAAGTAGTTTATTT
Source organism: Perca schrenkii (assembly GCA_025617405.1). Classification (NCBI taxonomy): domain Eukaryota; kingdom Metazoa; phylum Chordata; class Actinopteri; order Perciformes; family Percidae; genus Perca; species Perca schrenkii. Next base: position 18,232,446 of record CM046810.1, on the reverse strand, counting down.
GTGTTCTTTTCCATTATGACTCACTGTCATCTGGATGATAACCAAAAAAAGTTCTGGGGTGTTTAGTGTTTGTATTTGTTACAACAAAGATATAAATCAAAAAATGGTATCGGAGCACCTCTGTTACAAACCCCTAAACTAACCTGTGCAACCACCTGCCAGTTAGTGGCAGTGTCTTCGCTGGGCTGGATGCCAAAGTTCCACCTCCTCTGCAGGATGTAGACCACCGGCTCAGCCGAGATGTTGAAGCGGGAAGACCAACGCACCGTCAGCTGACCAGAGGAGAGTTCTTCAAAGCCCAGCTCCTTCCTCGGCTTCAGAGGAACACCTGGAATACAAACATCCTGAACTTTATGTTACAGCAAACGTATCGAGGAGTCAGAGGTCGTTCGTGGCTCGGTTGAGAACAGGAATCCTTCCCCTTGCCCTTGAAGTTGGTAGATTTAAAAGCATCCAAGAAGATAAAAGGTTGTGCCAACTATGTGAATCAGGAGAAGTTGAGAATGAGTCCCATTTTATTTCCCGCCATGTAAGGTTTAGTTGCAGCACTGAGCCATTTTGGGCAGTACCTAAGCCAAATGTGACTAAAAAACTTTTCTCAGATGTAATAATTGTAGTCGGAATTCTTTAGCAAGTTTTTTCTTTAAGCTTTTTTAATGGTATTTATTTATTATATATAGATATGGTGATAATAATGGTCCAAAGTGATGTGAAACAGAGACGCAAAACTACCACAAAGAGACACAACACGACTACAAAGAGACACAAAATGTCTGGGGAAATTGCATTTTTTCCTGAAATGTTTTGGTTTACTGATGACCAAATTGAGTTGTTGTTAAGATTTAATGTATGTTAGCAGGCGACTTTTGTCTCTAAAGCATGACAAAAAAGACAAGATTTATGTTGCTATTCTGGTATCTGGTCCGTTGCTATAAATAATGGTGTCTTGGAAGTCTGTTTGGGCTGGCCATACTTTTTTTGTGCATGACACAATAAAAAAATATTTATTCATCCATTCATTCATTCCACCAAAAGTCAAACAGAATAAAATTGAGGGGATATTTTGTGAGCGTACAAGAATAATTTATCTTGTTACTACAATATCATAGACTGTAAAAATAGTGGTTTGTGGACTGGACGTTTTGAAGCCTTGACTTTGGCGATACGGGCATCGCCATCTTGGTTTTCGGAAGCAGATGTGACTTTTTCTGACAAGAGGGTGGAGCTGGGTAGGATGTGTTGGGTATGGTTTCAATGGGGCTTTAAGCACGTTCTAAATGTATAGTTGACCAATTAGATTGCCTGGTCGGATCTGACCTGACATTTGTCAAACTCTTGTGATTAGGGTTTCTACATCCCTCCCCACCATCTATTGTTATTCTCAGCACATAGTGTCTGTGTCCTAGCAGAGAGGACATTGAGTTGTCAGCCGGGTCAGTCAGCGTCCCCCGGGGCTGTAGCGACTCACAACTTCACTCAGTGTCACGGCGTGAGACGGCAAAATGAGTTCCACACATTTCTCTCCTATCGTGTGTGTTGGCATCAGTGTGGCCTGAACACACTGCTGCAAGCTCACAGGATCGTTTTTTACCCTACCCCTCTTTTGACAATGAAGCCTAAGTAGGGCAAGCTCCACCTGACTCAGAGCAGCACAGCGGCACAGACTTTGTTAGCGAGAGATTTTCCACCTGGAATTACCTCATTTATCTGAGTACAGGCCCAAGGGAGGCTGGGATGACATTTTTTTTAGGTTGACAAGACGTTTATGACAGTTTAAGTGTGCCACAGTAAAAAATGCTTAAAAATAATAAGAATAATAACAGCACTTTTCTGAGAAATTTAGCTCTATAATAGAAAACATCTTTAAATTAAACAGGAAGATTTGAAATGTATTGATTTATTGGTGCTGTGCAATTTTTGGTGCTCATCTTGGCATTAAATTAGTGATCTAATATCCAAATGAAGCTTCATGAAGCTTCGTGAATCATTGTCTTAATTTTCTGAGCCCACTAGATGGCGCTCTCTGTTCAACAAAGGGTTGAAAGCACGCTGAATTACCATTCCTTGAGCCTTTTTATTTAAACCAAGAGCGCCTTCTAGTGGCCTCAGAAAATGAAGAAAATGGTTCATGAAGCTTTATTTGGACATCACTACATAAACTGGACAAACTCTGTGTCTGACAACATTAAGGATTCCTACAGATATAGACATTTTTTGTAAGAGTAAGATCCTTTTTGTTTAAAACTATAGTGCGTAGTTTCTGTCGCCCCATGAGGAATTCTAATGACATCAAAAATGTCGGCACGTCCACATGATACAAGCACGCCCCCCTCCCCCCTCCTCCACACAGTTGCTAGTAACCAAGGAGACATGGAGGATTAAAAGAACATGATGGACTCTCCTCATTATCTTCACTCGAGTTTCTGCATGTGAAAGTCGCCGGACGACACAATCTTCTGAACATAGTCATACTGACAAATCCTGAGTTGTGTGGAGCTGATAGTTTTAATTAGCTTTGTAGCAACTCATTAATACGTTCATTAATATCAAAAAGTTACACACCACAGCTTTCACATGAAACAGCCCCAAAATCACCATCACCACACCCACTAGACTCCATGTAAATAATCAGGACTTTTATCATCGTAAAACACACTTCATTCAAAGTGGACAGAAACTAAATAAAACTATCAAAAGCCGTCTTGGTTCATCTTTCCACTGTTCCAACAATCACCACTCTGGTTTGGTTGAATAAACCCTTTCAGCGTTTTTCCATCACATGGTAACTGCTCGACTCGCCTCAACTCCACTCGCCTTTTGTGGTTTTCCATTATGATAAAAAGTCCCTGGTACCTGCCAACAGGTACACAACACTCACACAGACACACAGGTTCCAAGCGAGCTGAGGCGATACCAAAAGGTGACGTGAAAACCTGCAGACTGCTGATTGGTCGGAGAGAATTGTCACTAATCACTGCGTCATCATTGCTAGCGACAGACGGGGGGGGGTCCTGAACAAACCAGCCAATTTTAAATAGTTTAGCCAGCGTTGTTTTTTTTTGCTGCCTCGAGCTTCTTTAGAAACTACATTTTTCTTCTGGTAAACAGCCACATGCCGAGAATCAAAAACAACACACCTTCCACGTTGTGTGTGTGTGTGTCGCGTTAGGTCACAGCAGTTTCCTGCGGCGTCGCTATGACGACCAGCCATGCTCGCCTCACGCACAAGGCGGTATTAAATCTGCAATGGAAAATGGAGGACAGGGCATCGAGTCGAGTTGAGCCAAGCAGGTACTAGCAGTGGGTAAGCGCCAATAGTTCACAGATTTACATGTGAAAATGTTTTGGCTCTATACAAGCTAAAAGTAGTGATTATTTAACTGCGATGTCAGTTTCATGTTAAACTAAAAGGATCTTACTCTTTAAATAAAAGGTCTATCTCTCTAGGGATCCATCCCATAATGTTGTCAGACACTTAGACCAATAACCTGAGTCTGTCAGCAGCAACAACAGAACTTTTAGTGGACTCTAACTGATGCTGAACATTAGTCCTGTAGGGTTACATTACAGCCCGGTTCACAGCTGCCGGTTACTGCGTTCTAGCTCAATACTGGACCAATTTCAAAATAGGATCCAGGTTGAAAAACGAAAACAAAATGACCCATTTACATGCACTTCCTCCTAAGTAGATCAATGACGTGCTAAATGGCAGTTCTTCTGGCTCTACTTACCTTTGTAGAGGTCTTTGGGAGACTGGCAGGTATGGCCGCAGCCATTGGAGCAGCATTTCTTCTGAGCGGGGCATTCTCGGTCATTATCACAACTCTCTACGCAGGCTGCTGCAAAACCGCTGGCTCTTTCCGGAGGCGGACAGCTGCCTTGCTTCACTGCCAACACTGACTGAAGGAACTCACAGCTGGTCACACACTCCCAGTGCTTCTTGGGAAACACCCGCTAGATGGGTTGAAAGGAGGCCGGGCGGTTAGCATTATAGGACGGGTAATGTATTTACATTTTTAATAGAGATACTGATACAGTATCAGAAAAGCCTCAGATACTGCCTAAAATGCTGGTATTCATATCAGAAAGTACTAGAGTTCATGCACCTATCAGATAACACCTAATTCAGCCCAGAAGAAACTCTACTTTAAAGTAATTTATTTATGTTCTTTTCTCACTGTCAAACTGGATAATAAAAGAAAGTTCTGCGGTATTTATTGTTTGTGTTTGTTCATGTTTCACAAAGAGTTTAATCTGAGCTAGAACCAAGATAGAAATCATATCACATCCACTCTATTATTACTAGTACACAACTGTTAAAACATGATCAAATATATGACATACTGGTATCGGATCGGTACTCGGTATCGGCCGATAGGAAAGTTCAGGTATCGGTATCTGGAAGCAAAAAATGCTATGGAACCATCTCTACTTTAACTGTTTACATGGTGATGTGGACTGATTTTGCTCTCAGGGCGTCCACTATTATGCATTCATCAAATTAATTATTTGAATGTTTTGACAAAGCCAAGCCTTTCTTTAATCCTATATCTCTTTGCTTAGATGCCTGTAATTGATTGTAGTATATTTATTATATAAAAATAACAGAAATATAAGTATAAGAATGTTATACATTCAAATCTAATGATCACACAAAGACTGTTAGGGATACACATCATTAAAGATTTATCAAGATAAGAAAACTAAATGATTTGGATGGTTTGAACATTTAAAATCATTCTAGGTTTTAAAGCAAGGGCAATACAACAACCCTACATTACTACATTTAAATCAGATTTAATTGACCAGTTCAATTTACCTGATCTTTGCTAAAACTCTAGCCACTTTCACTCTGGATCCAAAACACTAAACTATTGACAGTATATAAATGAAAGGGTGATTGTTGATACCGATTGTCTAACCATATTCCCTGTGATCGATTGTTTGTTCTGATTCAGCTCTACCCCGGGAAAACACGCGCATGTTTTACAGACTTTCTGATTTCAAGTTAAATCAATAGTTCCTGATCCCATAATACTAGTGCACAGAAAGAATACAGCGTTGCAATGTACCTCACACAGCTCTCTGCAATCACTTTTCCTCTTCATCTCCCAGGAATCTTTGCAGGGCTCCAGGCACTGTGGACGAGAACACAGCAAGAGTGAACAATGATATAATAGAATAATTAAATTCTCTCTAGATTAAGAGTAAAATGTGTCACTGGCAGACAGCTTCTCTTACCACAGAATTGAGTCAGTGTTGGATAATTTCCTTCAAAGAGCTCTATTACAGGTAACAATAACTCCTCTAGTATGCTGACACAAATCATTCAGACTGTGAGTTATATTATTAAAGCCTGAGGTAAGGGGTTTGCCTTTGCCAGTCAGATTATGATCTGTCATCTTGCTTTTGGGAATGCCCTGTATTGCATCCCCTTTTGAATCGGCCATCAGACCTAATTGGTTCTATAAAATACACAATAAACGCTTGAAGCACACAATAACCTTCAAACCAAAACCATTGCAAGGTGAGTTAAAGGTGCTGTAGGTAGGATTGTGAAGATCCAGGACTTAGCCAAAAAATTGGAACATCAACAACTTCTCAGTCCCTCCCCCCTTTCTGCTAAAGCCCAAAACGGTCTCCTAAGCCCCTCCCCCCACAAGGGAGAATGAATGCAGGTGCATGAGCCGTTAGACACCCCCCCTTGCCCTGATTGGTGCATCTGAACAGGGAGCGGTGGATTTTCAAATCTCACTCCAGGCTGTAGGTGGAGCCAGAGGAGCCTGATTTTGTTTTTTATTATCTGCTTCATGTAGTTCTACTGGAACAGTTTCAGCAGATATGACAGAACGTTAGTTTTATAAGTCTTACCTACTGCACCTTTAACCAATAACACATCCTGGGTGTTAACTACGGCTGGGTATCCTTTCTACTTCATTCAATACCCATCATGTAAACACTAGTCTCGCGTTGCCAGATCTTTCTCCTCAAGGAAGGTCTACTAGCTAGTCCACACAGCACTCCTGGAGGGGAGAAAGACGTGAAGAAAAAGTTGAAGTTTTCTGGCTTTCTTAAGCTGTTTCTGGAGTGTGTCACCAAGTAAAAGCATCAACCTCTACACCATAAAGCTGCATCCTGCACCAGTTAGCAGAGGCTGCCCAGGGGAGCTAGTGTACATTGATTGTAATTTCATGCTGTAGTGAGAAACAGCGGGGAGGAGAGCAACACAAGAACGCTGCTAGAGAATACTGTAAACTCTGAACAAACTTGTGTTGATTGATGTCTGATGTATGTCCCAGGAGTTTGGATACTTTTATCTATTGTCTACAAAGGGGGGAAAAGTTGCTGCCAAATGGACCACACTGTACACAGCTCTTCCTGCTTTGCGATGAAGACTCAGTGAAGCATGTCTGATAGCCCTGTGCCAGCCCTGCCATCTCCCATCTCCCCTCTCCACTCTCCACCGGACAACTTGTCCACTAATCCAGACTGACGTCCCCACTCTCGTGCACGGCGTCACTCAGTTTTCCGCCCCATTTCAAGCTCAAATCAAGCATTGAATTCCACTGTGTCGGAAATAAAGCTGACTGCGGGGAACTTTGTGACGTAAAAGCACCTAAGGCGACATTTACACTGCTACATTCTGATTTAAAAAGGAAGATCTTCTGCTACGTTTCCCCCTCTCATTCCCCCTGCTCTGGTGTTTCCTCCTCTCATTCCCCCTGCTCTGGTGTTTCCCCCCTCTCATTCCCCCCTGCTCTGGTGTTTCCCACTCTCATTCCCCCCTGCTCTGGTGTCCCCCCCCTCATTCCCCCCTGCTCTGGTGTTTCCTCCTCTCATTCTCCCTGCTCTGGTGTTTCCCCCCTCTCATTCCCCCCTGCTCTGGTGTCCCCCCCCTCTCATTCTCCCTGCTCTGGTGTTTCCCCCCTCTCATTCTCCCTGCTCTGGTGTTTCCGAGCCCCTAAACCAGAGACATTTGGAAACACTTCTGACCCGTTTTGGTTCTGAATCTGAGGGGTTGTGTTTCAGTCTCAACGGCCGCAAACGGAGACCTTTGGCAATTCCGACACTGACGCCAACGTTTCTCCTCCTGATTTGGTCTTTTTGGTCACAATGTCCCATTCTCTGAGACTAAAGCTACTAACGTTACCATGGCAACTACCAGCAGCGGGCAGAGTCTCCACACTGCCTCCTATCCACTATACCAGAATGTTGATGAGGTATGAGGTTTGGGCGTGTTAGTTTAAACAGAGATTAGTTCTTCTACTGGAGATAAAAAAACAGAGATCACTTTTGGCTCAAAACTTAACACTTAAAAACCAAAACTTAGCGGTGTCAGTTCCAAGTGGTAGCCAAGACAACAGATATTTTTGTCTCGGCTGCAGAATTTAGAACCAAATTGGATCCTAGCTGTTCTTTGAGGTCACAGAACGTGACTTGTGTTTATTTGGCTGCGCTGTAAAGCTGTGTGTATGTGTGTCTCACAGCACTCCTCCGTGACCAACCAGAAATAATGGAGCCAACAACTTCTCTGCTGACCGTGTAAAAATGCTGCTCTTTCGGCGCTCGACACGGTTTGATTCACTGCCCAGACAAACTCCTCTGAGAGGAAACAGAACAGGCCTCATGTTTGTCCCCGGCTTCCTTTTTCCAAACAACTCACGCTCGTCTTTGAAAGCGTTCCAGACTTTTAACTTCCACAGACAAAGACCTGGGCTTTTCCCAAGGAACAAACGGCGAGCAAATTTGTTTCACAAGTACTTTTTATACGTTTGAAAATGGGAGTATAGTGCGAGGAGGGCTAAAAGAAAAGGATGTCTGGCTCTCAGTCAAAACATCACAACAAGGCTGTAGGGAGTTTTGAGGTCCAGCGATGGCTGCCAAGAGCGACTGATAGACGTCGTTGTGAACTAGATGCTGTACAGTAGTGCCATCTTGAGCTCTTTTAACCGGACTGTGTGGGAGTGTGTCGCTAATCAACTCGGGCACTTTGCAAAATGGCTGTCTGCCTGGAGGAGATAGTGACAGAAGGATTAACAAGCACTCATTACCACCAGGGTCCGCAAGGACGACATGAGGGCCAAAATGATCTCGAGCCAAAAGGGATGGGCTGTCTCGCATCAACAAGCTTCAACAAGCCCAGAAGTCAGGAACCTTAACTATGAAAAGAGCCATTTTTTGCCCCAAAATCTTAAAGGAAATCTGTCTGGAGCCGCGAAACATATTTCAGTAGCATAATGAACATAACAGCATATTAAGTCTAAATCAGCAGTTAATAATATGATGGTTTGTAACCATTTTTATGGCCCTGTTGTACGTATGCTGTGATGCAGATTTGAGTTAAACTAAAATGTTACGGTAGCTTAAATGAAGAATCTATCAGGACTGGGATTGCCACATTATGGAGAGTTTCAGGTCTGAAATAAAGCATCAGAAATACTTACTGATAGTGACAGCAAAGTGTCCAGAAATAAAGTTATACTTTTCTTTCCATGTATGGTTCATTGTTCATTAAATCTACTTATGTATGAATGAGCCAAGCAACATCTTCCGGGTCTAAAAAGTGAAGCCAACGCTGATGCTCCTTAAAGGGTAACTACCGTTTTTTTTTCAACCTGGACCCTATGTTCCCATGTTTTTGTGTCTAAGTGACTGATGGGAACAACAATCTTTGAAATTGGTCCAGTATTTAGGAAGAACGCTGTGACCGTCAGCCATTAACCGGGCTGTGATGTAACCCTACAGGACTAATATTCAGCATCAGTCTACATCCACTAAAGTTCTGTTTTTGCTGCTGACAGACTCAGATTATTATTCTAATGGTGCTTTTCCATTACCAGTACCTACTCGAATCGCCTCGCCTCGACTCTACTCGACTCGACTCGACTCGCTGTGCGTCCGTTTTCCATTGCAGATTTTAGGATTGCCTCAGCATGGCTGGTCGTCATAGCGACTGCCGTGGGCGTGGCTTAGTAGCTTGCTTTTCCCACTGACATATCCCCGACGCATTTCCTGGTTCTCCGTCTCCGTGAACAACATGATATCAAAGAGATAGTTAACGTTTACTGCTCCAGATTTCCCACCGTGGTCGCATATATATGACTCGCTACTCGCTTTGTTTCTCTCATATATATATGACTCTAGAGTCGCTACTCTCTTTGTTTCTCTCACATATATATATATATGACTCTAGAGTCGCTACTCGCTGCGGAGATAATCGCCGTCACTCTCTCACTTCTCCCTCGCTCACCAGCTTCCCACACACACACATACGGCAACTCGACACACACACATCACACATTACACACACCAGCGCACCAGTATAACCATCAGGCCACTTGTATGCTACGGAGAAAGCTCTGCGTGGAGCCTCCGGCAGCAAAAAAACACCGCTGGCTAAACTATTTAAAAATGCCGTCTGTCGCTGGCAATGCAGTGATCAGTGACGATTCTTTCCGACCAGTCAGCAGCCTGCAGGGTTTCACGTCACCTTCTCGGCTCGCCTCAGCTCGCTTGGAACCTCGACTGAGGAGGTGCTAAAAAAAGTACCTGTTAGCAGGTACCAGGTACTTTTTTTCGTAATGGAAAACCAAAAAAGGCGAGTAGAGTTGAGGCGAGGCGAGTAGGTACCATGTAATGGAAAAGCACCATAAGTGTCTGACAACATTATGGACAGGATCCGTACAGAGATAGACCTTTTTGTTAAAGAGGAAGATCCTATCATGGAATAATTTAACAATTTTCTCCCTGTGGTCATGCATTAAAAGGTCTGGATATCTCACTTTAGAAGCTTTTAATAATGCAGCTGCATGGGGAGATGTCTCATGCGCTAACATGTCAGAACAATTACCCATCACTTGGATCGCACGGGTACCAAAGTCAGAGGCTGCTCAGGCGTGTTAATATCTCCAGTGCTCAATGAGGAGGCAATATTCCTCGTGGGGGATGTTGAATATCTGAAAACAATGGGGCTAGAGGCTTGGTTATGCTTGGGAGCGGCACCGTGTGTGGGCCTCCGTAGGTAGTGCGCGCGCTACGAGCATGCACGGAGACGTTTATGCACAACGCATTGTTCGTTGCAGTATTCTCCGAAACATCAGAAGGCGTACAAACAAAATAATCTGTGAATGAGCAAGAGCAGACATTAAGCAAAGGCTTTTTTGCACACTTTTTCTGCACCAACACATTCTCACTCCCACCACGTCAGAAAGCAATTGACGGTAAAGGTCTCATTCAGCATTTAGACGCTCTGGGCCGGGACTCTTGGCGTCAATTTTTGACGCTCTGGGTCAGGACGTACGTCTAACTGACATGAGGCACGAGAACAGGACAGTTAGGTCATGGAAAAGATGGTGGGTGGGGTTAGGGCTAGGGTTGCATGATATATGTACAAGCTTAAAAAGGTTTTGGAAAACACTGGCTACCTACCTTTGCACATTGGTTATGACTACGACACCAGCCCAGGGATCCATCAAAGCCATTCTGAAGAGGAGAGGAAAAAAGGGAGACAAAGAGAGATGCACAGGTGAATTTCATTGAAGAAGAATAATTGTAATGCCCTAATTACAGTGATGTCATAGTAGAGACAGGCAGGGTGAGATTTGTGTGATTTGAGTTTTTTTGTTAAGGTTATTTTTTGGCCATTTTTAGGCCTTTATTGACAGGACAGCTGAAGACATGAAAGGGGAGAGAGAGGGGGGAATGACATGCAGCAAAGGGCTGCAGGTCGGAGTCAAACCCTGGCCCGCTGCATCAAGGAGTAAACCTCTGTATATGGGCGCCCACTCTACCAACTGAGCTATCTGGGCGCCCAAAGCTGAGCTTTTTTGATCATGCACAACAAAACAAAATCCCCCTTCCGAAACCCTGGATATAGTGATACATGGCCAGCCATACCAAAACACGTATGCACTTCAATATCCAATGGAAAATGAAATAGCACATCGTGGTGTCAACATAAAACACATCGCTTTTAAGCTGGAGAGTGGAGTTCGCAAAATACTTTCATCCAGGAAACGCTTGTTCGTTCCTCAGGAGTGTTTTAACCCAAACCTCCATCTTTTTCCTAAACTTAACAAGTCATTTTGGTGCCTAAATTTAACTGCCGTCGCCCATGACGCTCACTTTTTCTGGCTAAACTCCACTACCATCCACGGCCCCTGAAAGCACGTCATCTGGCGGCCTGTAGCCGACTCACAGTCACCTATTAGCGGCTAAACAACTGCTGCTGATAGCTGGCGTCCCGGAGCTCTGTAGCGGCTAAATACAGCCAGCAACTGCTGATCGGATGTGTTCTAGTTACAGCGCTACACTTAGTTTAAAATACTCCTATTTTAGGTGTATAATATATGGTCTTTTGGTTAAGTAGATGATCACTCTGAGGGGGGGAATACATTTTGTCACCATCAGGGATAAAAATAACTCAGCTACGCTTTGTTCACCATGGCCTGTGCTATATGTCGCTTGTTGTGAAAATTTAAAGAAAAAAAGAAAAAAAAACTCAGCAGAGGCAAAGATATGTAGACCAGAAAGAGGGAAATCCCAAGCATCCCCCCTGGCAAATTGCTCCCTGGAGACAGGCAATATAATTAGTTTGTCAAGAGAACACAGAGCTCCAGAGTTCACATAACTGTTTTGTTTTTCTGTATGAAGACAAATTTCTTACCGAAGCAAATAAGAGACATAAGTATTTGAATTTTAACAGCCACTGAAAACTCAGTCAGTGGCTGTTAAAAGTCAAATACTAATCTCTCTTATTTGCTTCTGTAGTTTCTCCTCCCCGGTTTGTGGGGCTTGATGTCCTTCACGGCTCCATGCTGGGAGCCTGAGGCCGTTTGCTGAAAAATAATGAGGGCAGATCCAGGATCACTGGTCAGGTCACAGGAGATGCTAGTACAGTTGATTTATATTTTCAGTGTGACGCCAGAGGCACACTGGTGCAGTGATGGAAGAAGTATTCAGATCCTTTACTGCAGTAAAAGTAATAATCCCACACTGTACTCTGTTACAGTAAAAGTCCCGTAGTGAAAATGTTACTTCAGTAAAAGTATGTAAGTATCATCAGGAAAATGTAGTTAAAGTATTACACCATTGTAGGAAGTGTAAAGGATCCAATTATCCGTTATATTGTCGGCTAGTTTACTTTAGAATCAAACATCAGATTTTATAAACTACATGTGTTCTGTGTGCAGGAATCTTAATGTGTAAAGTAACTAGTAACTAAAGCTGGAACAGATGAATGTAGTGGAGTAACTAAAGTAACTAGTAACTAAAGCTGTAACAGATGAATGTAGCGGAGTAACTAAAGTAACTAGTAACTAAAGCTGGAACAGATGAATGTAGTGGAGTAACTAAAGTAACTAGTAACTAAAGCTGGAACAGATGAATGTAGTGGAGTAACTAAAGTAACTAGTAACTAAAGCTGGAACAGATGAATGTAGTGGAGTAACTAAAGTAACTAGTAACTAAAAGCTGGAACAGATGAATGTAGTGGAGTAACTAAAGTAACTAGTAACTAAAGCTGGAACAGATGAATGTAGCGGAGTAACTAAAGTAACTAGTAACTAAAGCTGGAACAGATGAATGTAGTGGAGTAACTAAAGTAACTAGTAACTAAAGCTGGAACAGATGAATGTAGTGGAGTAACTAAAGTAACTAGTAACTAAAGCTGGAACAGATGAATGTAGTGGAGTAACTAAAGTAACTAGTAACTAAAGCTGGAACAGATGAATGTAGTGGAGTAACTAAAGTAACTAGTAACTAAAAGCTGGAACAGATGAATGTAGTGGAGTAACTAAAGTAACTAGTAACTAAAGCTGGAACAGATGAATGTAGTGGAGTAACTAAAAGTAACTAGTAACTAAAGCTGGAACAGATGAATGTAGTGGAGTAACTAAAGTAACTAGTAACTAAAGCTGGAACAGATGAATGTAGTGGAGTAACTAAAGTAACTAGTAACTAAAGCTGGAACAGATGAATGTAGTGGAGTAACTAAAGTAACTAGTAACTAAAGCTGGAACAGATGAATGTAGTGGAGTAACTAAAGTAACTAGTAACTAAAGCTGGAACAGATGAATGTAGCGGAGTAACTAAAGTAACTAGTAACTAAAGCTGGAACAGATGAATGTAGCGGAGTAACTAAAGTAACTAGTAACTAAAGCTGGAACAGATGAATGTAGCGGAGTAACTAAAGTAACTAGTAACTAAAGCTGGAACAGATGAATGTAGTGGAGTAACTAAAGTAACTAGTAACTAAAGCTGGAACAGATGAATGTAGTGGAGTAACTAAAGTAACTAGTAACTAAAGCTGGAACAGATGAATGTAGTGGAGTAACTAAAGTAACTAGTAACTAAAGCTGGAACAGATGAATGTAGTGGAGTAACTAAAGTAACTAGTAACTAAAGCTGGAACAGATGAATGTAGTGGAGTAACTAAAGTAACTAGTAACTAAAGCTGGAACAGATGAATGTAGCGGAGTAACTAAAGTAACTAGTAACTAAAGCTGGAACAGATGAATGTAGTGGAGTAACTAAAGTAACTAGTAACTAAAGCTGGAACAGATGAATGTAGCGGAGTAACTAAAGTAACTAGTAACTAAAGCTGGAACAGATGAATGTAGCGGAGTAACTAAAGTAACTAGTAACTAAAGCTGGAACAGATGAAGTTAGCGGAGTAACTAAAGTAACTAGTAACTAAAGCTGGAACAGATGAATGTAGCGGAGTAACTAAAGTAACTAGTAACTAAAGCTGGAACAGATGAATGTAGCGGAGTAACTAAAGTAACTAGTAACTAAAGCTGGAACAGATGAATGTAGCGGAGTAACTAAAGTAACTAGTAACTAAAGCTGGAACAGATGAATGTAGCGGAGTAACTAAAGTAACTAGTAACTAAAGCTGGAACAGATGAATGTAGTGGAGTAACTAAAGTAACTAGTAACTAAAGCTGGAACAGATGAATGTAGCGGAGTAACTAAAGTAACTAGTAACTAAAGCTGGAACAGATGAATGTAGTGGAGTAACTAAAGTAACTAGTAACTAAAGCTGGAACAGATGAATGTAGTGGAGTAACTAAAGTAACTAGTAACTAAAGCTGGAACAGATGAATGTAGTGGAGTAACTAAAGTAACTAGTAACTAAAGCTGGAACAGATGAATGTAGTGGAGTAACTAAAGTAACTAGTAACTAAAGCTGGAACAGATGAATGTAGTGGAGTAACTAAAGTAACTAGTAACTAAAAGCTGGAACAGATGAATGTAGTGGAGTAACTAAAGTAACTAGTAACTAAAGCTGGAACAGATGAATGTAGTGGAGTAACTAAAGTAACTAGTAACTAAAGCTGGAACAGATGAATGTAGTGGAGTAACTAAAGTAACTAGTAACTAAAGCTGGAACAGATGAATGTAGTGGAGTAACTAAAGTAACTAGTAACTAAAGCTGGAACAGATGAATGTAGTGGAGTAACTAAAGTAACTAGTAACTAAAGCTGGAACAGATGAATGTAGTGGAGTAACTAAAGTAACTAGTAACTAAAGCTGGAACAGATGAATGTAGTGGAGTAACTAAAGTAACTAGTAACTAAAGCTGGAACAGATGAATGTAGTGGAGTAACTAAAGTAACTAGTAACTAAAGCTGGAACAGATGAATGTAGTGGAGTAACTAAAGTAACTAGTAACTAAAGCTGGAACAGATGAATGTAGTGGAGTAACTAAAGTAACTAGTAACTAAAGCTGGAACAGATGAATGTAGTGGAGTAACTAAAGTAACTAGTAACTAAAGCTGGAACAGATGAATGTAGTGGAGTAACTAAAGTAACTAGTAACTAAAGCTGGAACAGATGAATGTAGTGGAGTAACTAAAGTAACTAGTAACTAAAGCTGGAACAGATGAATGTAGTGGAGTAACTAAAGTAACTAGTAACTAAAGCTGGAACAGATGAATGTAGTGGAGTAACTAAAGTAACTAGTAACTAAAGCTGGAACAGATGAATGTAGCGGAGTAACTAAAGTAACTAGTAACTAAAGCTGGAACAGATGAATGTAGTGGAGTAACTAAAGTAACTAGTAACTAAAGCTGGAACAGATGAATGTAGCGGAGTAACTAAAGTAACTAGTAACTAAAGCTGGAACAGATGAATGTAGTGGAGTAACTAAAGTAACTAGTAACTAAAGCTGGAACAGATGAATGTAGCGGAGTAACTAAAGTAACTAGTAACTAAAGCTGGAACAGATGAATGTAGCGGAGTAACTAAAGTAACTAGTAACTAAAGCTGGAACAGATGAATGTAGTGGAGTAACTAAAGTAACTAGTAACTAAAGCTGGAACAGATGAATGTAGCGGAGTAACTAAAGTAACTAGTAACTAAAGCTGGAACAGATGAATGTAGCGGAGTAACTAAAGTAACTAGTAACTAAAGCTGGAACAGATGAATGTAGCGGAGTAACTAAAGTAACTAGTAACTAAAGCTGGAACAGATGAATGTAGCGGAGTAACTAAAGTAACTAGTAACTAAAGCTGGAACAGATGAATGTAGTGGAGTAACTAAAGTAACTAGTAACTAAAGCTGGAACAGATGAATGTAGCGGAGTAACTAAAGTAACTAGTAACTAAAGCTGGAACAGATGAATGTAGCGGAGTAACTAAAGTAACTAGTAACTAAAGCTGGAACAGATGAATGTAGCGGAGTAACTAAAGTAACTAGTAACTAAAGCTGGAACAGATGAATGTAGCGGAGTAACTAAAGTAACTAGTAACTAAAGCTGGAACAGATGAATGTAGCGGAGTAACTAAAGTAACTAGTAACTAAAGCTGGAACAGATGAATGTAGTGGAGTAACTAAAGTAACTAGTAACTAAAAGCTGGAACAGATGAATGTAGTGGAGTAACTAAAGTAACTAGTAACTAAAGCTGGAACAGATGAATGTAGTGGAGTAACTAAAGTAACTAGTAACTAAAGCTGGAACAGATGAATGTAGTGGAGTAACTAAAGTAACTAGTAACTAAAGCTGGAACAGATGAATGTAGTGGAGTAACTAAAGTAACTAGTAACTAAAGCTGGAACAGATGAATGTAGTGGAGTAACTAAAGTAACTAGTAACTAAAGCTGGAACAGATGAATGTAGCGGAGTAACTAAAGTAACTAGTAACTAAAGCTGGAACAGATGAATGTAGTGGAGTAACTAAAGTAACTAGTAACTAAAGCTGTAACAGATGAATGTAGTGGAGTAACTAAAGTAACTAGTAACTAAAGCTGGAACAGATGAATGTAGCGGAGTAACTAAAGTAACTAGTAACTAAAGCTGGAACAGATGAATGTAGTGGAGTAACTAAAGTAACTAGTAACTAAAGCTGTAACAGATGAATGTAGTGGAGTAACTAAAGTAACTAGTAACTAAAGCTGGAACAGATGAATGTAGTGGAGTAACTAAAGTAACTAGTAACTAAAGCTGGAACAGATGAATGTAGCGGAGTAACTAAAGTAACTAGTAACTAAAGCTGGAACAGATGAATGTAGCGGAGTAACTAAAGTAACTAGTAACTAAAGCTGGAACAGATGAATGTAGCGGAGTAAAACGTACAATATTTCTCTCTGAAATGAAGCGGAGTAGAAGTAGAAAGTGGCATGAAAAGAAAAGACAAAAAAGTAAAGTACAAGTACCTCAACATTTGGACTGAAGTACAGTGCTGGAGTAAATGTACTTAGTTACATTACTGTGCACTGGTAATCTGCACTCCTGTTTTCTGAAGATGACAGATGGAGACTTACTGTTTTTTTAAGTTTCAATAAAAAAAAATCTTTTCCAGAAGTTAAGTAGTAATCCTGTTACATAATCATGATTTTCAATATTGACCAAAATAACAGTGATTATGAGTGTTTCCATAATCGAGCAGCTCTAGTTTGGGTTAGAATAATAACATTTGTGGCTTTAGTTAAGAACCTATAACTTCAAAAAAAAAGTCAACTGACACTTTGGGAGTCTTCGCTGCGTTCTAATATGAAGCTCTGCTCTTCTTCAGCTCCTCTCCACAAAATAAAGATGGTAATGTTTTAAAGGGTCAACAGTTATTGCATCATAGACTATGGATGTCACCAGCTTCATTTCTCTTTTCCCAAACAGACAGAAACCCCTGCTAGACTGGCAATGGATTCCACATCAAAAAAAAATTCAGTTTAGTGTCCAAACTCTGTCGTTCCATATATATATATATATATATATATATATATATATATATATATATATACATACTTATGGGAGGAAAACTGAGAATTTAATGGTGAGTGGACTGATTTGTTTGTTTCAAACGCCTACGCTGCTAGCCAGCCTTTATGTTTGGTCTGCGGCGAGAAATTGGTAAACAAAAAAACAGTATTTGAAAGATATTTCCAGAACAAGCACACTGCATTTTCTGAAAAGAACCCAGGTGGGGATGAAAGAAAGAGAGCGATTTCTGAACTGCTGTGAAGAAGAACGTTTAAGAACTGGATAAAGTCCCCAAAAAATGGAAGGCTAAAATAAGTTTGGTGACTCCAGACAGATTAGTGTTTGGTTTTTTTAAGCCAAAAATGGATTTGTTGATAGTAAAGGTTGCTGACCCTAATGCTTTATACTAGGGCTGCACAATACATAGTTTTTTATCGTCATTGCGATATCAACTGCTGCAATAAACACATTGCGAAAGGCTATATATCGGGAAAAACACTCAGAGGTATTTTGTGTTAGTTGAAAGAAAATATCAGCAGAAAACTGCACTTTATAATGTAATGTTCTTTTTTAGAGCTGCCTTTATATTCAATTCAATGTTCAATAAAAGAAAGTTGGAAATTATTTCTTTCATTTGTTTTAAATTCAACAAGAAATGTATTTTAGCAGAACACTGAAAGCAGCAGAACTGAGGACACTTTAATATCTGTTTATTAATCACAAGTTATATTGTTATCGCGATATTCAACGTAATCGCATATTTCATATTTTCCTCACATCATGCAACCCTAGTTTATACCCAACTACTCACCGGCAGTGGGGTTATGGTAATGACTTAACTTAACAGACACATTTTTTTTTGTTATTTTTAAGTGTGTAAAGGTTGCTGACCCCATACCCTAACCCTTACCCTAAACCAAACTACTCACCAGCAGCGGGGTGGAGAGCGCCGCCACGCTGTGCAATCTGAGGCACCGCGCCGAGCATGTCGCCCTGGCAACACTCTCCGACCACGACTCCTCATCCTCGGCATCATCGTGCTGCTTCCTGGCGAACACACCGGAGCCCAGGAGGAAAATAATCCACAGAGAAAGGCTGGGAACTGCAGCGCTGCCTGTGGTGCCCAGCATCTTTTTTCTTCTTCTTTTTCTCAGGGTTGGGAAACAAGAGGATGCAGTGGGGAGCAATCTGATGGAAGTCCAGTTTAAACTAGAGTTTATATAGCCGAAGGAGGAGCTAGGGAATATAGGCGGACACAATTAGGGTCAGGATGTTCAGAGGCTTTCATCCCAGGCAGCAGAGTCACAAAGAATCAGAATCACCACAATAAGTTACTCTCATGGAATTTGCCTCTGTGAATGTTGCATGCATACAAAAACAAACATATATTAAACATAAATATGAAATAAACATTAAATACAGTAACAGATATATACACATACACAACATATACGTACTCATACTGGCATACTCAGTGTAATTTGATAGTATTTGTCTGTTCACTTTGTTATTCTGTGTGGTCTTTTAGCCCCTTTTAAGGGGGGCTCAAGCCCCAATAGATGTCATTTTTTTAATTTCTTAACACTTTAGCAAGGCACTATGTATCCGTGTCACATTCTCATTAGGGGCTGAGCCCCCCTAAAGGTCTGATCCTAGAATCACCCCTGGTTGTGCATCTGTTTTAATCTTTGACTATTTGTTCATGTAAGTGGAACGGTGTCATGGTTGTATGTTTCTGTTTCCTGTTTTATTTTGAAGTCTCTGTGTTCCTCCCTAGTCTTGTCTTACTTCCTGCCTTGTGTTTTCCCACCTGTCTGATTGTTCTGCCCCGTCCTGATGTGTTTTCACCTGTTGTATCACCTGTGCCTTGTTTGCTCGTTACCTCTTGGATTTACTGTGCGTTCATGGACATCGGAAAAATGTTTTTCCGAGTGAAAACGTCACCATTCACGTCACTTCCTGTGGGAATCAGAGGTGGGAAACTCAGGCTGGATTTTGATAACCGAGTTTCCCAGTTGGTGACGTGTTTGACGTTTGATGGAGGCGACTTCACTGAACATATTTCAATGACAATAAACTGTTTATTGTGGACAAATGCCTCTGCCAAGAAACATACACAGACATAATATGTTTAAAATTATTCATAAATAGACCTATGTATAAAAAACAACACATTATCCGTGTCTTTTCCCGTTGGTTGTCCTGCAGATAACACAAACAAACACCTGGCGATGTGCTGTTTGGATGCTCGTATAAGAAAACAGCAGAAAATCTTTTGTTATTGTGGCCTCCATGTTTTCACCCACCTGATGCTCTCGGCTACAGCCAACCGTTGGTGGCAGTCATGCAACAAGTTGTTATGCCAAAAGCAAATATAATAGAAGAAGAAGAACACGCATCCCGACCACGTGAACGCTGCCAGTCGGAAAAACAACGTAACCACGGGGGCGGTGCCTGTTATTCCCAGGTGGCATGAACGCAGCATTAGTCTCTGTGTTCCCTTGTCTGTTGTCAGGTCATTGTCTCTGTTTGGAGGGGGGGGGGCTATGTGTGTTTAGTCGACCCGTTCGGTCTCGGTGTTCGTGGTTCCTGGGATTCCTGTTTTGTCTTTTACTTCATTTCTGGATTTCTTAGCCTGCTGTTTTTGCTGGACACCTTTTGTTGTAAGGATTTTCTTTATTAAATATTCAAGCTCTCTGACTGGTCTCTGCATTTGGGTCCTACGTTCCCTAAAGCTCATGACAAATGGTGCATAGATACAAAAACAAACATATTAAACATTAATTTGAAATACAAAAAAAATTACAAAAACAAATACATGCATCAAAATAACTGTTGCATAGGGAAAAAGCAGCTGAATGGGTTATGTGCAGAATTTGCAAAGAATATATTTTATGTTTATTATGTGGGATTTATAGCCTAAACTTTGCTTGAAATGTGTGTTGAATTAAGAAACTGTGTGAGAGACTGATAAAACATTTGCTCAGTTTGATAAACTATCATATGTAGGTCTAATGATACTGTCAAAAGAAAGGTAAAATACACCTTTTTCCCTATTAGAGGAGAGGAATATCCTCGGATGGTTTGGAGGACTGGAGGTGCTGCCCAGTGATAGAGTCGGACCAAAAAAGGTGCCAGTATCCTAATCGGGTAGCTGCATGACATGATCATCGCATGTGTCTTGGATACATTTATAACCATACGTATATCTGGTAGAGGTGACCCCCAATGGTAGGCTATTGGATTCAGTCTAAGGAGCCAGATTTGACTGCCAACTTCACAGTCGAAACACGGCAGTGTCTGAAAATTTTAGGAAACAAAGGATCATTCCATTCAGGCTATATAGGGGTGCTGAATGTCTGACCTTACATAGAATCACTTGGGTTTTCCAAATAAGTCATAATATATAGCCTTTTTTCATACAAATATCAGCCTATTAATAATATTGTTAATAACAATTAGAAGTTAGGGAACTCATGTGGACAAAAATCTGAATTACCCAAGAACCCATTCCTGACACTGGTGCTGCCACATTATCAGCAATACTTGTTATAATAGTTCATAAGCTTGATGGCGTCTTTCCAGTGGTTTTATTTCACAGGATGGCCAGATGTTGTTGCACAAGAGAAACCTTCCCACACCGCTTGCTTTTCTAGTAATGCAGTGGAAATTTTATGCCGGTGAATCTGTGATTTTAAACTCACACACGCATGGAACATTTTCCAGGAGAGTGTTTTCTCCTCCGTGCAAACAATTTCAGGGGGGATCGGGCGATTTCAAGGGAATCCCTGCTGTAAAGTTCAGCGGTCGCTGCAAAAACAACATTTTTATGGACTCGTCTATTAAAGTAACCACAAACATATCTCTCATAAGCAGGCCGGGCACTGCTGGTTTCCTCGCCCAGGGAAAGGAGAAAACATTACGTGTCGGAAACTCTGAAGAGATCCTCCGTGAGTTGTAGGTTGCCTGGAACAGGGGGGCCCCCGTTTGCAATTGCTGGAGCATCCTGCAGTGTTAACGAGATGCCTTTTTTCCGAGCCGCGTTGCATTTACAAACACACACTGACACTGTGGTGCTCTCTCTCTGGTTTTATAGCACTGTGTCTTTGGCCTAATGAGCCTTTACAGCTGAGAGTTTTTACCTCTCGGATTCAGAAACAGAAGCTCATTCCCTCCCTCACTCTTCCCTGTATAGTGTTTATTCAATAGTGAACTACATAGGGAACGACCAAACCAGATTCCAGACACTACACTCAAAGTATAGCTTCGTCAGGAGATGAGCCGACAAACCCAAACTAAAATACTTGTAATACGTCCCCGAAACAGACCGAGCATTCAGGAGAATATTAAAGGTTGTATATTATATATGTTGTATGTTACCTTTCCACTGTTTAGAAACCAAAGCCCGCTCCATTTTTCCTTTTTAGTTTCCGGGAAAACACGACCATGTTGCATTGTGGGATACGAGGTTTTTAACACGTCACTAGCGTGAACCGGTCCCAGTGTGGTTAGGTTTAGACACCAAAACTACTGAGTTAAGTTGATAAAAAGATGGAGGTTTGGGTTCAAATCAGACGTGACTTCACTTCCTGAAGGTTACCACGTGACGCACAACGTGATGTTAGTAAAGTTTTTAAAAATATTTTTATTTTCAAACAGGAAACCCCACTGTCATGTCCAGCTCAGCATCCACCCCCCCAACCTGTCTCCTTACCAGGACATTTGGCGCTCTTATACTTCCTCACCTAACTTCAGCAGCAGTGGCAGCAAAAACTGTCCTGTCCTGTTGTACACTGTCCTGTACACTGTCCTGTAACTCCATGATTGTCCTGTACACTGTCCTGTACACTGTCCTGTAACTCCATGATTGTCCTGTACACTGTCCTGTAACTCCATGATTGTCCTATACACTGTCCAATGACTCCATGACTGTCCTGTACACTGTCCTGTACACTGTCCTGTAACTCCATGATTGTCCTATACACTGTCCTGTGACTCCATGACTGTCCTGGACACTGTCCTGTACACTGTCCTGTAACTCCATGATTGTCCTATACACTGTCCAATGACTCCATGACTGTCCTGGACACTGTCCCGTGACACCCAGATACTGCCTCGGGACAGTCAGACATTGACAAGTGTGGTTAATGGAGAGAGAATATTTCTCAATGTTTAACTATGTTTATTTGGAATAATGTATGTCTTTGAATCATTGTACATCTTTGAAACATCAAAAAAACATCATGTTTTGTTTTAGATAAAAGATGAAGATTGTTTTACATAAAATGTCAATGGCTGGTATGGAGGTGATGATAAACGGTTGAATAAAATACAGCGCCCTGAGTTTACAGCTAATATGCCAAGACAAAAACAAATGTAACAAATTGATGAATGTGTCAAGTAGCCTAAACACATGAGCCATGATTTAATGTAGGCCAAAGTTAGCTCAAACATTCTCTCTCTTACGCCTTTATTCCTATGAAAGACAATTTGCCTAATGCTATCAAACTTCACTACTTAGGCTACCATGGTACACAAACAAACAATTTTAATGCACATCGCCATTATCATATTTCCCTCAATAGTGGATTGAAATATCTCAAATAGTAACAAATTCCCTGTATTTGTGTTTTTTTTAGAATTCAGTACTGAAGGTTATGTATATAGTGTAAATGGTATTTAGTTGTTTGTTTTCCCCAATACATTGTCCATAACTTAATCATTTTGACATGTCGAATATATTGATAATATATTTATGGCTAACCTCACAAAACAAAATGTAATGCATGGGACTGCAAGCATATTGTGAGTGAATGCAAAAGTTGTGTGGCATCGCACGCACACACACATAAACATACCTGTGCAGAAATGTTAATTTGAATATGTGGGCACACATACACATACAAAAACTCCACTCCCTCTCTGAGTAAAGCACATTTCAAAAGTATATGAATTATTTTTTATCAGAAGATAAAACAGTTAGATCACACTGGCAAAGTGAAAGAGCAGATTGTTACATGTGCCTCTGGTGTGTGTGTGTGTGTGTGTGTGTGTGTGTGTGTGTGTGTGTGTGTGTGTGTGTGTGTGTGTGTGTGTGTGTGTGTGTGTGTGTGTGTGTGTGTGTGTGTGTGTGTGTCATGTTTTCTCCCTCTGTCTCTCTGTCCCTCATTCTGCCCTCCTCCCTTGGCCGGTTGCACACCTGAGTGTAATCAGTGCTCAGGTAGAGTGGGGGAGGTGATAAGAAGGCAGAGAGTGATGGGACAGAGGCACATGGAGAGCACACCAGCAACACACTAGTGAGGAGTTTCCTCCGCCAGCAGGTTTGTGTTTCCCGACCTCCATGCATCCATCCAAGGTGCTGGACTTTTGTTCTTTTAGTTTCTTGTGTTAATTTGGGCTGGAGGTTACCGCTAGTTAAGTTATTCATCTCTTTTGTTTGTTCTAGGTTTAGTTTACCCTTTTTAAGGTAATTAAGGGGGAGACGTGGGGAGACTGGGAGAGTGACGGTCCACTGCGAGGTTGGTCCAGCGTCTTCCCATTTTTTTGTTCTTTTTAGCCGGGGTCTCCAGTCCCTTTTTGGCTTCTCTTTGTTTGCTACTTTTGGGACTATGTTTGCAGCTTGTTGGTTAATTGTTAACCTTGTGACTGGCATCCTTTTTTATATGTTGCATCCTCCAATCCCTTTTGAGCCTTGGTTTGTTTCTTAAAATGGAGGCCGTAACACCGATCGTATCTCCAACCTGGATCTACCAGCACCTACCTGGAAACCTTCCAAAGCTGCTGTTGGAATGGCTCGTAGGTATGGTTGTCAAAGCACATCATTTACCATAGTGATAACACTATGTCACACTGCCCACCCCCTCCAGAAATGCACCCATGTGCTTCACACACATACAGTAGTTTTCTTATTACATTGTGATGCTGTAGTGTTGTTACCGTTGAGTTGTGTTATATAGCCAATGTCATTTTGGTGTTTTCAGGATTTCATTAAGAGTTTAGGTCACCAGCTGATATCCCTGCAGGTGGTGATTGTCAACACTGCTGCCTAAAGACAGCCGCTACAGCCTCCCATTTCACAAAAAAGCATCGGAGATATGCTATATATTATAAGGATGATGGAGAGGGTAAGCCCATACTTTTCCATTTCACTTCTCTTCAGCATTTAACACCCTACAGCTTCACATTCCGGTTGTTGTTGCACAGGAGTAGAGGGAGAAGGGAGGTGGGGGAGACTAATGGTGCCAGATCACTGAGGGGTGGGGTTGGGATTGTTCCTACATGTTGAAGTTGTTGCTATCAAAATAATTAACGTCTATTTTGAGTCTTTGTAAGAAGCCACTGCAATCAAATGTTTCTCAACAGATAAATTCACAATTCCATGCCTGTGTGACAAAGGGAGGGACACAAGCTGCAGCCACTGGCACTGCCCAAAAAGGTTAAGAACCACTTGTCTGTTTGACCCAATTGATGGAATCCTTTAAACCTGCTGGAGAAAGTGACATGGAGCCTTCGACCAAATCTCTGAAGTGCTTTCTATTTAATGTTGCATCTGCTTGGGGCCTTCCTAAAATAGGGTGTTAATGGAGTCTCCAGGTCTGTGCTGAGCTGATGCTCTGGTGGTCCACCCACAACAGGAAGGAGAAAATCCCCGTGAGCTCCCTGCTGAGTGCTTGACTTACTGTTTCACAAATAAAAGCAACACACTATGACAGCGTAATTGACTCATTGTGTGTGCTGTGGTGTGTGCCAGTTTGCTGAGGCAAATGTTGGCCATTTTCTAACGAAATGTCAAACAAAGTTCAACCAGAAAAGACAGCACACGTTGGCTTGAATGTTTGATAAAGACTTGTCGTCCAACTCACTGACTAGATGGCATTTGGTGGGTGTTTAAATCCCTGGAAAGGTGCCCTCGGTGTTTAGCATCATATTTAGACGTGTTTGGTCGGGACTCTTGGCGTCTCTTTCTGTTGGCTAAACTTAACTGTAATGTCCGCCGAAACGACGGCAGCTGATTGGGTCTTATCAATCACGACTTCTCATTCTGAGACTAAAGCTACTAACATTACCGTGGCAACTACCACCAGCAGCAGCAGAAGTATACCAGTGTTGATGAGATATGAGGTTTTGGTGTATAAAGTTTAAACAGATTAGTTCTTCTACTGGAGATAAAAACACTTGGTGCTTGGGTTAGGTGCACTTTTGGCTCAAAGCTCCTTTTTAAAAACTCAAAAGTAGCGGTGGAGATGAGGTCTGTGTGTGTCTTCCTCTCTGCGTGAGTGGAATCCCAGCTTTTGGGTGTGGGGTCCTTCAGGCTGCACACGGACAGCTGCGTGGTGTTTCCACAGTGCTCGCAGGCAGTTGTTACTGAAGGGAAGCCCCACTTAATGAGGTCCACCTTGGAAAGATGGAGTCGATCCGTCCCGTGGTTTTACTGCTGTGTGTGGCAGAGCTACTCTCCGGCACTTCAATTCCTCTTGTTATTGTCTACTTTAGATACTTTTTTTTTTTTTACTTTTTTTTTTCTTCACGTGTCTTGTGGCTACTAACCCATTTAGTGTTTTTGGGTTCTATATTGTATCATATTTTATATATATTTTAAAGTGCTGTGAGGTTTTTTTAAAAAGGTGATGTGTAAGACCACCTGAATTATTCATTTCATTTTAGTTTGAATAGGTTTTCAGAGTGTTTGCTAGTTATTGTAAGAAGTTTAGTTATATTTTTGGGCGGTCTAAATTAATGAAATATTAACGCCACACAAAGTAGGATATATTTCATGTCTTAGTGTTGAGTTCTTGTTTGTTGCTCCAGTTTGAGGTGGAGAGACTGCCCGTTGACCATCACCTGCACAGGTAACTCCACGTTTCTCCTGCTACTAACCATATTTAAAAATAATCAGCTGATACATCAGTCTCTCTAAATGGTGGTAATGATGCAGCAAACATGTTGAAATGAGACAGGAAGTTACTCTGGAAGTAAGTACATTAAGCTCAGGGATAGTGGTTACAGATAATTAAAGGTGGCTAAAGGAACATGCATTTAAAGTGTATATAGGTTAAATGGTACAACATTACTTTAAGTATTCTTTATTATAGCTATGTTAACTGATTTTACAAACGCTGAAGGTGCCACATAAAGTAAGACCACAGGGCTCCACAGTAACTGTTTCAAACGGTTTGGGTTTCATCTGATGCATTATGTGTAACAAAGCAAACGAGACGGACGGTGAAAGCTATTTTATTGGTGTTTGTAGCATCATCCTATTTGTATATTTTAATTGTTTTGATAACCTAACAATGAAATGCTGCATTATTGTAAGAGCGGGTGTTAGCAGTTTGATTTTGAGAGTTTGTTTTTATTTCTTGTGTCCCTCCCTTCTCACAGGGCGGGGGAGGATGGTGCCTCCCGTAAACAGAGACGGTGGCAGAAAGAGGTGCCAGCTAAAAGCTGAGCGGGTGCAGCAAGTATAGTAAAAGTATTCTTTATTGTAGATACGTTAAGTGATTTACAAACTCTGGGCCCTTGGGATAGCTGGCCTACAATTTCTGTTTGCATTTAAAATCAAACATTAACCAAAAAGTGTGGAGCATGGCCACAGTTGTGTTCGTGCCACTGAAAGCTTCATGTGTCTGTCTTCCAGAGTGGATGAGCTGCTGGCTCCTTACACCTACCAAGGTAAGCTGAAAATATTACTACATCATTTTATTTCTCATCTTATTCTGCATTATGTATGTCTGGTCATGTGACTGCATGTCATTTGTTAAGCACTGAGCTGTAGGTGGTTTCTTGTATGAAAGGTGTTAAAGTCTGTTGTCATTACTGGTTGCTCAGCTCACCCTCCTGGCCACTCATGTTTATCCATATGAATTCTGACTATTGTATTAAAATAATTGTTACATGTATGCAAGATACACAGCAACAGATCACAAATCTCTGACCAATGAGCGAGCAGCTGTGTATTTAAACCCAATTGTGGTCAGTGCACAGGTAACACAATGTTTCTCCTGCTACTAACTATATTTAAAAAATATATCCGCTGATACATCAGTCTCTCTAAATGGTGGTAATGATGCAGCAGCCATGTTGAAATGAGACAGCGGTGTGTTTCTCTGGTTGTATTTCTATGAAATGTTTAACAAGTCTTTTCTCTCTCGGTTTATCAGACCGCCTGGCTGGAGTGGAGTCTGGAGAGATTTGTTTTTTCCATTTTCTGTTTATTTTAATAAAAATGTGAAACTCTTGAACTGTGTCTTCTGATTGAAAAGGTCAACATGTTTTTGAACTTGTTTGATTGTAGTGGAGTTAACAGAAGGAAAAGAGCTGAGAGGTGGAGGAAACTTGCACAGAGAGTCCTTCACTTTTACTGATCCAAGAACTTTGGCAGCTTGTGTGGCTATTATTTGGGACACAGCTCTTAATTGGTTTTGCTATTCTAAACTTAAACTCACTCAGGCTGCAACTAACTGTTATCATCGTGGATTATTGTCTGGATAAATGAATTGGTTGTTTGGTCTCTAAAATGTAGATCAGTGTTCTCCAAAGCCCAAGATGACTTCCTCAAATGTCTGTGTTCTCCACACACACGTGGTTGTTCTGCACAGCACTCTACTGCCATCTAGCGGCTTTAAGCAGAACTGGTTCACATGTCCCCTAGTCTATCATATATTGTATATGTAGTCTATAAACTACCATTCCACCTTAACAGGTAGGTGCCAGCTATCTTGTCATAACATGAAAAACATCTCATTAGAATAAACCTTTGACATGATTTGTGATACTGATTTTATCTTTTTTTTTGGCCTCTGTAGTATGTAGGCTGCAGAGATTAAATCAATAGCACCTTAAACCAGGTGATGTTTGTTTAATATGTTACACAGGTCCGATGAAGTTAGAGTGGGTGGGATCAAATCAGAGTTGGACAGGAACTTAACTGATGTTTCATTCAAAATAAAAGCCTGTTTTTACTTTTGAAGAGTTGTATTTGATCCAAGTAAATACAGCAGGGGTCAACTTAACTTCAGTAAGAGTCACGTTGGAAAAGGAGAATCACATCAAGAACCAGGCATGATTATTTTGACATTTTATTTAAATGAAAAGGTCAAATACATGGCTGTATTATTGCATGTATCATATGGTCTTACCACTTACAGTTTGGTCAACATAAAGCCCTAAAGAAGGGTAACTACCAGGCCTGGACCGAAACCTCGGAACCTGGGGCTTGGGAGGGAACATGTTGACCCAGGCTTGGATCGCTTACGAGGGAGAAATAGGGACCCTGGAGCACGTTAACCCCGGATTGGAGCCACTTACTGGGGCTTGGGAGTGAGGCTGGGGGACCTGGAGGACAACACCCATCCTTAGAGGCACTAACTGGGGCTTGGGAGGGAGGGTGTTAGTCCTGGATTTCAGTACCGAAGTCAACAAAAAGTTCCTTAGAGAGTTTAAATCAGGCAAAACAAAGATTACATTGTATAAAAGCAGGCTACCACACAGCCGACTCCCAGCAACCTGTTTCACAGCCTGAATATGTAAACTACTCTGGTTGGGGGGGATTTCTGAGTCTCAAAGTGTGGCATACTTGCAGTTTGAAAAACAGTTTCCTGTCTTTTTGGTAAATGTAAGTGGACTGTATTTATACAGAGCTTTTCTAGTCTTAACTACAACCCAAAGTAGGCTAGTTTAACATAGTACAGGAACCGTTCACCATTATTACGCTGTGGCCGAGGCTGCTGTACAAGGTGCCACCTGCTCATCAGATAAACATTCATACACATTCAAACACTGATGGGGCAGCATCGGGAGAAATTCGGGTTCAGTGTCTTGCCCAAGGACACTTCGACATGGGACTGCAGGGCCAGGGATCGAACCACCAACCCCTCCGTTTAGGTGGGCCAAAAGTTCTTGTAAACCTAGATCAATATGCAGGCCGGATCAACATTTGTTGTTTACAGGGTTCAACAATAAGGGTTGGCCGATGGCCCAGGGACAGTAACTATAACAACCCAGTCTCCTGTTCGTGAAATTACGAATCCCACTATGGCCACGCCAAGACCCGCCCTACGAAGCAGCTCGATTGGTTGGGGTTAGGCATTGACCTCGAGTGGTTAAGGTTAGGATAGCCGATTGGTCAGGGTAACCTTGCGTAAGCATGGACGCCTGGCCAATAAATGCTATTGTCTTGGCCTGGTCATAGTGGGATTCGTAATATCAGGCTCGTTCGAGATGAGCCAGATCTGCAGAATCGATCACCGGCGATCGGCGCCCAATGCATGCCGGTTAGATTTGTGTCCGACTTGATCCCGACTTGCTCTGACGTCATGCACACGTGGGCAACGATAATCTCACGAGACCAAGGTGGCCGCAGTTCTGAGACGCAGGTAGCGCAGTTGCTTTTCACCAACTGCAAGAGCCAGGCGGACGCAGGTGGACCCAGTGCATGCTGGGAAACGCCGGCCTCTCAGCTGATCGAACAGCTGATTGGTTCAGAATCAACTCAACATGATGACGTTTTATATAACCTTTTTTATTGATTTTGAATCGGAGGGATTTTAACTGCTATTTGTCTGATTTAAAGGCTTATTCTGTACAGAACACATGTTGTGAGGCCGATAGTTACGTTTAGAAGTCAGAGAGACTAAATCTGTTCAGATTACAGATCATCTACAGTCTGTTGGTAATTAAAATCAGCAACAGATCACATGTAGAGCATTCTGACAGCTACTCTGCCATAATAAAATCAACTGGAGACTGTGTAGGAGCTGATATATGGGTCTGATAACATTTTATTAAATCGGAATCGGACCACAGTATTTGTGTCACTTCCTGTTCACCCTGAAGGCTGCTGGAATCAGCTGGAAAACTTTTTTTTTTTTTTTTTTTTAATCAACGGAACAAATACAACCCAATCAGGTACAGCATCAAATCTTACTTCAAACTTACTGTGTATATCTGTAGAAGATATATATATATATATATATATATATATATATATATATATATATATATATATATAAACAAACAAGAGAACATGGGGCATGATATATCTGACAAAAAAATAAAAATAAAACAATGAAAAATAAAAATAAAATTAATAAACTCGAGAAAAAATAAATAAATCAAAAGGGCACTTATTCGATAAGAATGTTTATGAAAGAGGTCAGTTTCCCTGCATTTTTTGTTATTAATCAATAGTAAAGATTTATAGAAAAGTTTCAAATCATTCCTCCAATGAGTGATATTAGGATTTATCTTGGATTATTTGTGTATGAAATGTTTACTTAACAGAATTACATTGTTAATGCCAAAATCATTATGATCATTACGAAAAATACCAAATTTTATATCATTAATTGATTGATTCATTATCTGAATTCCTTTAGATACAAGCAGTTGAATAAGGTCCAATCAGTTGGAAAACTGTCCCACTTGAGAGTGGACTTTTGTCACCGCCCCCCGCTGCTGCCGCCTGCTCTCGTCTACTTTACAGGCGAGGCGCAGCTCATCTCGAACGAGCCTATCGCCTCCTGTTCAGCAGCATCATCATAATGACGTCATCGTCATATGTTGTTGACGTTTTCAATTTTTTTTGCCATTTAAAGGTCTTTGTTTACGTTTATTTCGATGCTTTTGACTTGTTTTATTTAAAATCTTTTTATTTTGAAGGTTTTTTAGTTTGGACGTTGTTTTTCTCAAAATGTCAAACGTCAAAGAACATAAAAATGACGAAAATAAGTGTAAAAAAAAAGAAAAAGTCAAATATGATTTTTTTTTTTTCAAATGTGTTTTACACTTTGTGACCTTTATTGACGGTTTTGACATTTATTTATTTATTTTATTAAACGTTTTTTTTTCTCAAGTAAACCGATTCATTTAAGGGCTTTCTTGTCCTTAGTTTTATTTTGAAAGTCTTGACAGGCGGAAGTCCGGTAGATTCAGACTAACTTGATCTCTTGCACTTGAAAGATGTCCGCGGAGAAGGAGGGAGATACTTTGTGCTTCTTTATTAACGGGAAAAAGGTACGTTTATAAAAGTCATTCACTTTTATTTCTATTTGTGGGATGTAGTTAAGTAAGTCATAACCCTTTGATGTTAGGTTTTTAGTCAATTAAACGAAATGAAAACTAGTCACAAAGAAGTCTGCAGTCAGTAATGTTCAACCTCAAACTTTGAGTTGTGTTTTCTCTAGTTGGTGGGCGTGTCCCTCATTTATTATCGATTTTATTGGCTGTGTCCCAGGTCATAACCGTCATAACCCCGTGTCCGTTTAGTCGGGGCTGGTGTTGCAGCAAAAACTGTGACCCTTTAGATTTTGTGACCGATGGGTTTAACACAGGGGTCAGCAACCTTACCTATAAAAAAAACAACAACAAAAATATAAAAATATGTCTGCAGCCGCAAAACTCATTTGAGCTTTGATCCATTTTTGAACACAGAGCACAGACACACGCACACGCAGACACATGCACTCACTTACACGCACGCACGCACACACAGACGCACGCACGCACGCACGCACTCACACACACACACAGACTCATACACACGCAGGCACATGAACTCACTCACACGCATGCCCATGCACGCATGCACACAGACACACACGCATGCACAGAGGCATGCACACACACACACACACACACACATACGCATGCACTCACACACACATGCACTCACTCACTCACATGCACGCACACAAACACACACACACACACCCACACAGACAGATGCATGCATGCACACACATACACACACACACACACACACAGACAGATGCATGCATGCACACACATACACACACACACACACACACAGACAGATGCATACACGCACAAACAAACACATGCACTCACTCGCACGCACACACACACACACAGACTCATACACACGCAGGCACATGCACTCACTCACATGCACGCACACAAACACACACACACACACACAGACAGATGCATGAATGCACACACATACGCACACACACACACAGACAGATGCATACACGCACAAACAAACACATGCACTCACTCGCACGCACGCACGCACACACACACACAGACTCATACACACGCAGGCACATGCACTCACTCAAACGCATGCCCATGCACGCATGCACACAGACACACACGCATGCACAGACGCATGCACACACACACACACACACACACACACACACACACACACATACGCATGCACTCACACACACATGCACTCACTCACATGCATGCACACACACACACACACACACACACACAGACAGACAGATGCATGCATGCACGCACACATTTAATGTAAAAATTCATACAGTGGCAATAATGCTCCCAGAGTTCCTGTCATTCAACATCAGAATAACTCTAAAGTTGTTCTTTAAGTGTGTTTTCAACGTTTGTTTTTAGCGTTAGTCTGTAGTTTTCTTTCTTTTCTTCTTCTTTCTTCTTTTTCTGTGATAAAGTTCTCAGGTAAAGTGATCTGTAGTACACTTGTGCATCATTTTGTAGTCACGCCTTCTCTGGTGGCTGATTGAGTAAACTGATTAAATAAAACACTAGCAAGCAGAGGAATTAATCTAATCTAATGTAGATTTGACCTTTGTGAAAGTCTAGTCCTGAAATGTTTGTCCGTGTGGTTGTCCAGGTGACGGTGAGCCATGCGGAGCCTGAAACCACGCTGCTGTCCTTCCTCAGAGAGGACTGTATCCTTCACATCAGCTCACAGATGTGGTCTCATGATTGTGTAGATGTGAGCAGGTTTCCCCGGTAACGTCCTTGACTCTGACATCAGTGAGGTTAACTGGAACCAAGTATGGCTGCGGCGGCGGAGGCTGCGGAGCGTGCACCGTCATGGTGTCGCGCTACCAACCCGCCACCAAAACCATCACGTATCCTTTCTGATGAGTGACCGCGCCTCAGTCCCACTTCTCTTAGGTCTTCCACGTGTTCTAGGGTCTCTCGCTGCTGCGTCCGGAGCTTAGCGCCGCCCGAGATGCTTAAGATTGGTTTAAAGAAATGCAAACAACTCAGACAGTTTATGTCTCCTATCCCAGAATGCATCTGTGGTGTAGCCAGACCTTAGCCTACTCCACAGCGCTACACCTTTGACACTTTCATGGTTTCCTGTGTGATGTTTCCATGGTTTTTGCAGGATGTTAAGTGTCCGTTTCCCTTCACCGTCCCGTCAGACATTACTCGGCCAACGCCTGCCTGCTGCCGCTCTGCCAGCTGCACGGAGCTGCCGTCACCACGGTGGAGGGCGTCGGCAGCACCAGGACCAGGATCCACCCGGTGCAGGTGGGTGCTGGGGGGGGCCTGGTTCCAACATCTGTGCTGCTTTTATTCAATGCTTTTGATGCTTTTTTTCGAGGTTTTTGTCACTTTGTCAAATGTCAAAAACCTCGAAAAAGCGACAAGGCACGTTCACTAAATCTAGATGTGACTCTGACGTTGAGTTAGTTAGTTAGTCTCTCCAACTCTGCATCCCTCCGAGCTCTTCTTGCTTTTTTCAATGTTTTTTTCAATGTTTTGTGCTGATTTTTTTTCTATTCTTTGGGCTACGGTTTTGAGGTATTTTTTTTATATTTTTGCTGCTTTTGACATTTCCTTTCAATGTTTTTGTCACTTTTTCCACAGCTTTTTTATTGCTTTTTTTCAAAGATTTGAACCCTGGGCTGCTGCGACGAGGAATAAACCTCTCCATATTGGCGCACGCTCTACCAACTGAGCTATCCGGGTGCCTTAAGTTTTTGATGTTTTTGTGTGTAAAAGCCTAACCAAACGCAGCTAGCCAAAGAAGAAATGTAAGTTTGTTAAAGGTGTTTGTGCTGTGTCGGTAGGAGCGCATCGCCAAGGCTCACGGCTCACAGTGCGGCTTCTGCTCTCCGGGGATGGTGATGTCCATCTACACGCTGCTGAGGAACCGGCCGCAGCCCGCCATGGACGACATCACACACGCTCTGCAGGGTCAGTTTGCGTCTTCTTATTCAAATTAATCCAACATTTAACATACAGGTACCATCTGGGTGGGCAAATTCTAGTTGTGATTTTTTTTAAATACTATACATTCCTATATTATATGTTGATATGATGGCAGCTAATAGTGGTTATCTCCTCCTAAAGTAATGGCCTACTGGAAATCAAAACAATGATTGGCGTTAAATGGAATTTGTGTTAGATCGTTATTATGGCGGTAATTTTGACAGCCCTAGAAAAAACAAAAGCTGTGATAGATGTGTTTCAATGTGAGTGTAACACAATATTTGGCCTCTCCTCGTGCAATGTAATGTCATTTTATTTAAACAGGGACAGTTAAACATTAACCTTGTGTAAGAACATGCATTGCATCAGGTTGTATAGTCCCAGGGCAGGGAGGTCAAACAATAAATATTATATTGTAATATATAGTATTATATTGTGAAGTACAAAACATCAGAACATACAATAATACAAACACATTCACACCTTTTACCATAATACAAATATGGGCAAAGTTGTATCAATAAAATGTAGTCGTTCCCACATCCTAAAACAGTCACAACACACACACACACACACACATACACACACACACACACACACACACACACACACACACACACACACACACACTCTCTCTCTCTCTCTCTCTCTCTCTCTCTCTCTCTCATACATACACACACTCTCTCTCTCTAAATGTCTGTGTGTGTGTTGTTTCCAGGTAACCTGTGTCGCTGTACTGGGTACCGACCAATCATTGACGGCTGCAGGACCTTCTGTCAGGTACAGAGCTGAGGAAATATCAACCAATCAGATTGGTTCATGACTTTTTCTCCGTCTGTTCGTACGATGCTTGAGTTTCACATCTGATAGCAAAGACAGGGAAAACAATAAGAGATACAGCAGAAAGGCTTCAACGCGTGCAATCTATCCCAACAGGAAGCTGACTGTTGCCAAGCCAACGGAGCTGGAGACTGCTGCCTCGCCAGAGAGGAAACTCTGGAGGAAACCCAGCGTGTGAGCTTTCTTTGCTAGTTCTCAGGATCTGTCCTACTGTTAGGAGACTCTGGTGGCTCCATGGTGGCTCCAACGTCTCCTTCCAGGCAGCGCTGCGACCGTTGACTTCAAGGCACCTAACCCTAACCATAACCTTTTATGGTTTTAATATTGGAATAGAATTTATTTTATATTGGGACACCAGGCTTTTTATATTTGTATTTATTTATTTATTACACGACTGTATATATGTATGTAGGCATGTTGGTGTTTTTTATTTTTTTTACTTTGATATTTCTCTGGGAGAGACACCGGAGTAGTTGTGGAGTTGACCTTTTATTTAAAGTTTTAAATTCCCGCTGTCCTTCCTGTCCAGTGGTTCTTTTAACCTCCTTTTAATGTCTGGCCATTTTTTTAAACAGCCCCAACCCCTTTTTTATTTAACCGAACCTGGTTTTTTAAGGAGTTCTTTAAAGTGTTTTATTCACACCAGTGGTCCCCTTGTGCCCATGCCCCCCCACACCCATTCTGGGTGCTGCGTTTCAACCCAAACCTAACCATAACCCTAACCCTAACTCTAACCCTAACCATAACCCTAACTTACCTGCCTAATCCTAGTGTTTTCCAGGCAGCACTGCTTGGAAGGAGACGTTGGGGGCTTAATACACCGATTAAACCATCTGGTGAAGCACCTGAGCCACGTTTTTGAGAATCAAAACTAAATAAATGACACTCAGAAATACGCCGCGGTGTGTGTGTGTGTGTGTGTGTGTGTGTGTGTGTGTGTGTGTGTGTGTGTGTGTGTGTGTGTGTGTGTGTGTGTGTGTGTGTGTGTGTGTGTGTGTGTAAAGTTTTAGACCCAGATATGGAGATAATAACGCTCCAAAACATCACATTTCCTAGAGGGAGGAATCCTAACCCCCCCTCTTTTGTTCATTATTTTAATCCGAGTGTCAAACTCAACTTCACTGAGAGCCACGCTGGAAAAAGAGGATCACATCAAGAGCCAGACGTGTTTAGTTTATTGCTTTCATTTAATAGAAGAAGTGCGATGTCTGTGCATATTATAGCATGTCTCATATAGTCTTGTATCTGATGTTGTGTGCTCCAGGAAAAGCCAGAGTTGTTTGATAAGAGAGAGTTTCTGCCCCTGGAGCCGACACAGGAACTCATCTTCCCCCCCGAACTGATTGTAAGTCATCACATTTTTATAACACAAAAATAAATTACAACATTACACTTTACGGCACAAATCTTTGCATTTATTTTTTACGTTGCTACTAATATTGGCACAGTTTTTATCTGATGAAGTTGTTTCGAAGACAAAAACCTCCAAACTATCTACAAAATCGTCGAGAAAAGCAACAAAAACCTCGGAATAAAAGCACAAAAAAACATTTGTTTCATTCATCCTGTATTTATTTTTACATTTATTGTACGTCTTCGTCCTACATGTATGGTGTATTGTGATTATACTAATGTCTCGTGAATATCTGAAGCAGTACTTCTAATAGTAATGGCAGTGTTAAACTGTGACTGTCCACAGCTGTGGGCAGAAAGGGCGCCCCCCCAGACACTGACCTTCCGCGGGGAGAGGATGATGTGGGTGTCCCCCGCCTGTCTGGAGGAGCTGGTCCAGCTCAAGACCAGGAACCCTGAAGCGCCGCTGGTGATGGGAAACACCAACATAGGTCAGCACTAACGTTCATTACAGGGCTGTACAGAACACACACACACACACACACACACACACAGAGAGACACACACACTCTCTCTCTCTCACACTCTCTCTCCACTCTCTCACGCACACACACACCCCTTGAACCTTTGGTACTTGTTGTTAAACAGACTCCCAGGCAGTTCAGTGCTTATGTTTTTTTTTTTTTACCTTCATAGTGTTGAAACGCTGTAGTTTGTGCAGCGATAGAGCCTGTGATGTTTCCCGTTGACAGTAACGTTAACGTACTGTAGGGCAGCGCTAAAGTTCATTCACCCAGCTTGTGCTCTTCCTGCCAACTTCCAACTCCAATTTCTCGTCTATGTGAAGGCAGCGGAAAGAAGGAGAGGAGATGTTCAAGAGTCAATAAAAGGCGATGGAAACATTGAAAAAGGAGATTAAAAACCGATTTTGAGTGCAGCCCTACATGTGTTTTTAATGATGTGGGAATGTTTTTGGAAGATGCCTATTTGAGTTGTATTGGTTATGGCAATATTCAGGTTCATAAACCTGACATATTTAATTCCAAACTAGAAAAAGATGTTGTCTTTTTTCAGACGATGACAAAACTAAAGAAAAGTCCTTTTTAAAATCTTTTTAAAATCTCTCAACAAAATGCCTTTTCGAGACTGGATCTGGTGTGGTATTGAGGTATCGATTGTCCCAGTTTATCTAAACTCTGGTCTCTGTGCTTTGCGTTGAAGGTCCAGATATAAAGTTCAAAGGCGTCCTGCATCCGCTGATCATATCTCCAACCAGAGTTCTGGATCTGTTTGAAGTCACTCAGACGCCACGCGGTGGGTAACGCCCCCTTTGTACTTTGATGGTGTGTTGGAAACCGTTCCCTATCACAGAAATAATTCCCTGTATAGTTCTCCATCTTATAGGGGTGTTCTACTTCATTCACTATGTGGTCCACTATAAAATATCCACAATGCACTGCTAATTTTGCGGCAACTGAATAGGAAAAATGGAGCAGGCTTTGGTTTCTAAACAGTGGAAATGTCACATATATAATACTAGTGCTCGCTTGAAACAAACTAAAGTAAAAGTAACAAACACTCTGAAAGTATTTTTTGGTTTCTTTACATGATGCAAATAACCGGAGCATCTACTGACTACCATGTTTGGAAATGATCAGTGAGTGTCTGAAATCTGGTTTGGTCTTTCTCTATATAGTT
Source organism: Perca schrenkii (assembly GCA_025617405.1). Lineage (NCBI taxonomy): Eukaryota > Metazoa > Chordata > Actinopteri > Perciformes > Percidae > Perca > Perca schrenkii. Next base: position 18,194,393 of record CM046810.1, on the reverse strand, counting down.
CACTATTTAATAAACACTATACAGGGAATAGTGAGGGAGGGAACGCTTTCCAACACAGCTAACAATTCTTCCTGCAAGTACAAACCATTTCTGGTTTTTGTAATGGACAACCAGGGATTTTTTATGACTGTCCCAGAGGTTGGTCAACCCCCCCCAGACACGTAGGAAAAGAGCTCTTAGCTTTGTTGGTTCCTCCGCAGGGGTGTGGGTGGGAGCGGGCTGCAGTCTCACCGAGGTTCGCTCTCTTTTGGAGAAGCTGCTTCCTCAGTTTCCGGAGGAGAAGACGGAAGTGTTCCGGGCCCTGAGCCAACAGCTGGGGAACGTGGGAAGCCTGCAGATCCGTAACGTTGCCGTAAGTAGACCTCACGCGCAGGAATTTATGCTACATCTACACCGCTACGTTTTGGTTAGAAAAGGAATATCTTGTGTGTGTTGTGTGTTGTGTGTTGTGTGTGTGTATGTGTGTGTGTGTGTGAGTGTGATTTATTTGATTGCTTGTTGCGTGTTTAGTCTCTTGGGGGCAACATCATGAGTGCGTACCCAAACTCGGACCTGAACCCCGTTTTGGCCGCTGGGAACTGCAAAGTGAGCGTCATTTCAAACGGTAATGTGATAGTTTTTGTTTTTGACAGCTTCCAGGAAGAATCTCTGCTGTTGAGACTGTATAGAAAAAAAATGTGGATTCACACCAAGACGTGTTTTTGCTTTTCTTCTTCTCTGCTGATTAACGTGCCGTTGTGTCTGATTCCGCCAGGAGGAAGACGGGAGGTTCCTCTGAACAGAGACTTCTTTGTTAGCTTTGGGAAAACCATCCTGAAGCCAGAGGAGATTGTTGTGTCCATCTTCATTCCCTTCTCCAGAAAGGTACTTAATATAATAACTTTGAACCCTGTTCTCTGGATAAAATTTCAATTGTATTCATAGTGTCAAATCAAAAGTTATCTCAGGACACTTTACAGATAGAGTAGGTCTAGACCACACTCTATCATTTACAAAGACACAACAATTCCCCCCCAAGAGCAAGAATTTTTACCGGCAGGTAACTCAGACAGATTCTGGCTTTTGGTGGGCGGCCATCTGCCGCTGCCGGTTGGGACACAGAGACACAGAGACACAGATATACAGATGTACAGATGTACAGATATACAGAGACACTGATACAGATATACAGAGACAGATACAGATATACAGAGACACTGATACTGATATACAGAGACACTGATACTGATATACAGAGACACTGATACAGAGATACAGAGACAGATACAGATATACAGAGACACTGATACTGATATACAGAGACAGATACAGATATACAGAGACATTGATACAGAGATACAGATATACAGAGACACTGATACAGAGATACAGAGACAGATACAGATATACAGAGACATTGATACAGAGATACAGATATACAGAGACAGATACAGATATACAGAGACACTGATACAGATATACAGAGACACTGATACAGATATACAGAGACACTGATACAGATATACAGAGACACTGATACTGATATACAGAGACACTGATACAGAGATACAGAGACACTGATACAGAGATACAGATATACAGAGACAGATACAGATATACAGAGACAGATACAGATATACAGAGACAGATACAGATATACAGAGACACTGATACAGATATACAGAGACACTGATACTGATATACAGAGACACTGATACAGAGATACAGATATACAGATACAGATATACAGAGACACTGATACAGATATACAGAGACACTGATACTGATATACAGAGACACTGATACAGAGATACAGATATACAGAGACAGATACAGATATACAGAGACACTGATACAGATATACAGAGACATACAGATATACAGAGACACTGATACTGATATACAGATATACAGAGACAGATACAGAGACACTGATACAGAGATACAGAGATACAGATATACAGAGACAGATACAGATATACAGAGACACTGATACAGATATACAGATACAGATATACAGAGACACTGATACAGAGATACAGATATACAGAGACAGATACAGAGACACTGATACAGAGATACAGATATACAGAGACAGATACAGATATACAGAGACACTGATACTGATATACAGAGACACTGATACAGAGATACAGAGACACTGATACAGATATACAGAGACACTGATGTACAGATATACAGAGACACTGATACAGAGATACAGATATACAGATACAGATATACAGAGACACTGATACAGATATACAGAGACACTGATACTGATATACAGAGACACTGATACAGAGATACAGATATACAGAGACAGATACAGATATACAGAGACACTGATACAGATATACAGAGACATACAGATATACAGAGACACTGATACTGATATACAGATATACAGAGACAGATACAGAGACACTGATACAGAGATACAGAGATACAGATATACAGAGACAGATACAGAGACACTGATACAGATATACAGATACAGATATACAGAGACACTGATACAGAGATACAGATATACAGAGACAGATACAGAGACACTGATACAGAGATACAGATATACAGAGACAGATACAGATATACAGAGACACTGATACTGATATACAGAGACACTGATACAGAGATACAGAGACACTGATACAGATATACAGAGACACTGATACAGAGATACAGATATACAGAGACACTGATACAGATATACAGAGACACTGATATACAGATATACAGAGACAGATACAGATATACAGAGACACAGATACAGATATACAGAGACACTGATATACAGATATACAGAGACACTGATACACAGATATACAGAGACACTGATACTGATATACAGAGACACTGATACAGAGATACAGAGACACTGATACAGAGATACAGATATACAGAGACAGATACAGATATACAGAGACAGATACAGATATACAGAGACAGATACAGATATACAGAGACACTGATACAGATATACAGAGACACTGATACTGATATACAGAGACACTGATACAGAGATACAGATATACAGATACAGATATACAGAGACACTGATACAGATATACAGAGACACTGATACTGATATACAGAGACACTGATACAGAGATACAGAGACACTGATACAGAGATACAGATATACAGAGACAGATACAGATATACAGAGACACTGATACAGATATACAGAGACACTGATACTGATATACAGAGACACTGATACAGAGATACAGATATACAGATACAGATATACAGAGACACTGATACAGATATACAGAGACACTGATACTGATATACAGAGACACTGATACAGAGATACAGAGACACTGATACAGAGATACAGATATACAGAGACAGATACAGATATACAGAGACACTGATACAGATATACAGAGACAGATACAGATATACAGAGACACTGATACAGAGATACAGATATACAGAGACAGATACAGATATACAGAGACACTGATACTGATATACAGAGACACTGATACTGATATACAGAGACACTGATACAGATATACAGAGACACTGATACAGAGATACAGATATACAGAGACACTGATACAGATATACAGAGACACAGATACAGATATACAGAGACACTGATATACAGATATACAGAGACACTGATACACAGATATATAGAGACACTGATATACAGATATACAGAGACACTGATACTGATATACAGAGATACTGATACAGATATGGAGAAATATAATTCATCCTGATTATAGTATTTGGTATGATGAACAGTGGCAAGTATACTAACAATAGAGATAAAATAATATGTTCCACATCCCAGTCATATTGACAGCTGTCCCCTCCCCTCCCCCGTCCTGCAGGGGGAGTTAGTCCGAGCTTACCGCCAGGCTCCGAGGAAGGAGAGCTCCTTCTCCACGGTGACCACTGGGATGAGAGTGTTTTTCTCGGAGGGCTCCAGCGTGGTTCAGGACGTCAGTATTTACTACGGAGGAATGGGACCGACCACTGTCAGCGCCATCCAAACCTGCACAGCCATCGTCACGCGGTCAGAGCGCCGGGATCATTTAGGCTCATCTGGGTTTTAGTGTCGCTGTCTTTTGGGATGGATTAGCAGTATTTTCTCTCCTTCCTGTATTCCTAGCTTTCTGCCTTCTCCTGTCTTATTTGTGTCCTGTTTTTTTCCATGTCCATCTTGATTTATTGTTTATTGTTTTCTGTATGTATAGCTACGTACTTCAAAGACATTGTACCTAGCGCTTTTGAGCGATATTTAACTATAAGCACTGCGTGACACCGTGTTGTGTTTTACAAACCATTAGGGTCATATTGCGGTTTGTTGTATTGTTTTTGTGTCATGTTGTACATCAACATTTATTCAAGACAAACTGCCCACCTTGTGGGACAGCAGAGTGAATCTTGAGTCTTGAGTTGACCAGAGACAGTGTTTCCTTCAGGCCGTGGGACGATGAGACCCTCAGCCGGGCCTACGACGTCCTCCTGGATGAGTTGGTCCTCCCTCCGTCGGCTCCAGGAGGAAAGGTGGAATTTCGTCGCTCGCTGACGCTCAGCTTCCTCTTTAAATTTTACCTGGAGGTCCTGCAGAAACTCCGAGAAATGGTACTGATAAAACACTCGCTGTGTTGGAAACCGTTCCCTCATTCACTCACTATTCCCTGTAATATATATATATATATATATATATATATATATATATATATATATATATATATATATATATATATATATATATATATATATATATATATATATATATATATATATATATATATATACATACATATATATATATATATATATATACATATATATATACATATATATATATATATATATATGGAACGACCAAATTAGAGTTCGGACACTGAACAGAACATTTCTACGTTGTGTTTTTTTTTGCATTTTTTTTCTACACTTTTCACTAATATTTCTGAAAATTGTAGCGTCAGGAGATGAGTTATTTGTGTGATGGAGGCCTCTTGTAAACAAACCAAAACATAAATACTTCTAATACGTCCCTGAAACAGACCGAGCACTCAGGAGGAGAGTAAAGGTTGTAAATTATATATGTTGCATGTTACATTTCCACTCATTAGAAACCAAAGCCCACTCCATTTTTCCTTTTCAGTTTCCGCGGGTGCTTCTGCTTCTTCTCCTCCAGGAAAACACGACAGCGTTGCATTGTGGTACACGGGAGTTAAATGTAGGGTACATCGTATGCACGCTCAGGTAAGCTGTGCGTTGTGGGTATTTTATAGTGGACCATATGGTGAATGAAATCAACCGCGGAGAATTCAAACACAGCTACAACATGGAGAACACACTATACAGGGAACGGTTTCCAACACCGCTATTATAACACGGCAAGATATTTGTTCCAGAGGCTTACAACGAGTTTGTGTGTGCAGAATGTGATTACAGAGGAGCTTCCTGAGACGATGCAGATCCAGCCGTTACCCAGAGAGATCCAACCGGGCCTGCAGGAGTTCCAGGTCAAAAGATATCCTGCATTCAAAGCATCTTCACCGTTTGATAAAACACTTTTAATACCCACTGTAAAAAACTTACAGGGTAACTTTGTTTGGTTTTCAACTGGGACCCTATGTTCTCATGTTTTTGTGTCTAAGTGACTGATGGAAACAACAATCTCTGACATTGGTCCAGTATTAAACAAGACACAAGCTGCAGTGTAAGTTATTGGGCAATTGCGCACCCTCAATTTGTCATCCCCTAAAAGTTCTGTTGTTGCTGCTGACAGACTCAGATTATTATTCTAAGTGTCTGACAACATTATGAAAAGGATCCCTACAGAGAGACCTTTTTGTTAAAGATAAAAACATCTGCTTAATTGCGATTGCTAAACCCACCAGACTCCATGGAAAGAATCAGTCATTTTAGCATCGTAAAACACACTTCATTCAAAGTCGACAGAAACAAAACTATCAAAGCTGTTTTAGGAAAAACAGAAAGAATTTTTACTCTTTTAAAAAGGTCTATCTCTGTAGGGATCCTTTCCATAATGTTGTCAAACACTTAGAATAATACGTTCTGTTGTTGCTGCTGACAGACTCAGAGTCTGTCAGCAGCAACAACAGAACTTTTAGTAGACGTAGACTGATGCTGAACATTAGTCCTGTAGGGCTACATTGTAGATCGGTCTGTGGCTGCCGGTTACAGCGTTCTAGGTCAATACTGGACCAATGTCAAAGATTGTTGTTCTTATCAGTCCCTTACACATAAAAACATAGAGAAATAAGGTTAAAAAAACAAACCAAAGGTACCCTCTAAAGACACATTTCTTCTAAGCAGTAAGCAGAGTTTCCTTCTAGTAAATAAATGCCTTCTCCCTCTTCAGCATGTGCCAAAGGACCAGAGGGACCAGGACCCGGTGGGGCGTCCCATCATGCATCGCTCTGCCATCAGCCAGGCCACAGGGGAGGCCGTGTACTGTGACGACGTCCCCCAAACAGACGGAGAGCTCTTCCTGGCTCTGGTTACCAGCTCTCGGGCGCACGCTAACATCACGTAAGGAGGAAAAGTATTCAGATCCTAGAAGAACTAACACCACACTGTAAAAATACTCTGTTACCAGGGTTTTTAGTGGGGTATTTCAAAATCCAAACTTTAGCACAATGATACAGATATACAGAGACACTGAAATAGATATACAGAGACACTGATGTACAGAGATACAGAGACACTGATATACAGATATACAGAGACACTGAAATAGATATACAGAGACACTGATGTACAGATATACAGAGACAATGATATAGATGTACAGAGACACTGATATAGATATACAGAGACACTGATACAGATATACAGAGACACTGAAATAGATATACAGAGACACTGATGTACAGATATACAGAGACACTGATATAGATATACAGAGACACTGATGTACAGATATACAGAGACACTGATATAGATATACAGAGACACTGATATAGATATACAGAGACACTGATGTACAGATATACAGAGACAATGATATAGATATACAGAGACACTAATGTACAGATATACAGAGACACTGATATAGATATACAGAGACACTGATATAGATATACAGAGACACTGATGTACAGAGATACAGAGACACTGAAATAGATATACAGAGACACTGATGTACAGATATACAGAGACACTGATGTACAGATATAAAGAGACACTGATATAGATATACAGAGACACTGATGTACAGATATACAGAGACACTGATATAGATATACAGAGACACTGATGTACAGATATACAGAGACACTGATGTACAGATATACAGAGACACTGATATAGATATACAGAGACACTGATGTACAGATATACAGAGACACTGATGTACAGATATACAGAGACACTGATATAGATATACAGAGACACTGATATAGATATACAGAGACACTGATGTACAGATATACAGAGACACTGATATAGATATACAGAGACACTGATGTACAGATATACAGAGACACTGATATAGATATACAGAGACACTGATATAGATATACAGAGACACTGATGTACAGATATACAGAGACACTGATATAGATATACAGAGACACTGATGTACAGATATACAGAGACAATGATATAGATATACAGAGACACTAATGTACAGATATACAGAGACAATGATATAGATATACAGAGACACTGATGTACAGATATACAGAGACACTGATATAGATATACAGAGACACTGATGTACAGATATACAGAGACACTGATATAGATATACAGAGACACTGATATAGATATACAGAGACACTGATGTACAGATATACAGAGACACTGATATAGATATACAGAGACACTGATATAGATATACAGAGACACTGATGTACAGAGATACAGAGACACTGATGTACAGAGATACAGAGACACTGATATAGATATACAGAGACACTGATGTACAGAGATACAGAGACAATGATATAGATATACAGAGACACTGATATAGATATACAGAGACACTGATATAGATATACAGAGACACTGATGTACAGAGATACAGAGACAATGATATAGATATACAGAGACACTGATATAGATATACAGAGACACTGATATAGATATACAGAGACACTGATGTACAGAGATACAGAGACAATGATATAGATATACAGAGACACTGATATAGATATACAGAGACACTGATATAGATATACAGAGACACTGATACAGATATACAGAGACACTGATATAGATATACAGAGACACTGATGTACAGATATACAGAGACACTGATGTACAGATATACAGAGACACTGATGTACAGATATACAGAGACACTGATGTACAGATATACAGAGACACTGAAATAGATATACAGAGACACTGATGTACAGATATACAGAGACACTGATGTACAGATATACAGAGACACTGATATAGATATACAGAGACACTGATGTACAGATATACAGAGACACTGATATAGATATACAGAGACACTGATGTACAGATATACAGAGACACTGATGTACAGATATACAGAGACACTGATATAGATATACAGAGACACTGATGTACAGATATACAGAGACACTGATATACAGATATACAGAGACACTGATATAGATATACAGAGACACTGATGTACAGATATACAGAGACACTGATGTACAGATATACAGAGACACTGATGATACAGATATACAGAGACACTGATGTACAGATATACAGAGACACTGATGTACAGATATACAGAGACACTGATGTACAGATATACAGAGACACTGATGTACAGATATACAGAGACACTGATATAGATATAC
>CM046810.1:18171066-18183812 GCA_025617405.1 Perca schrenkii | reverse complement strand
ACTGTTTGCAGAACGTTATCTTCCAGCAGTGTAAATGTTCACATTGTTCCAGTTCTGGTTCTAGTTCTTGGTGTGGATGGCCCTTTACAGTCATCACAACAGATCCAACACACGGCATTATTTTTCTGTGGATGTACACAGTCCAGCTTGTTATGGTGTGTCTCACTGTGACAGGAAGCCAGCGAGAAGTCGTCCTTCTTTGAGCCTCGCAGGATGATTGAGAAAGGAAATGTGGCCGAAGCCTTTAAAACTGTGGATCATGTTCATCAAGGTAAAGTCTGAAACATTCACATCTGTAAACAATTACAAGAACCTGAACGGATGATGATGATAATAACAATAATAATGTCGCTGTAGCATTCAACGTACTGTGTGAAACAGAAGCAGGCTTTTGGATGGGTCCCGTTGGTCCCAAAGCGCTGTGTGATTGTTTCCGCAGGAGAGTTTCGGATGGGCGGTCAGGAGCATTTCTACATGGAGACCCAGAGCATGCTGGTAGTTCCTGTCGGCGAGGAGACGGAGTTCAACGCTTACGTCTCCACCCAGTGGCCGACGGGAACTCAGGTACTCAGAAACTCTGACGGAAATATGAACTCTGTAAATAGTTGAGATACACAAACCATTTTCAGCTTCCCGATACGGATTCCCATACCTGAACTTGATGTTTCTGTCACCGGAACACAAAGCATTATGGGAGACGCAGATGTAGTCCTGTTGATGTTTCTGTCACAGAAACCGAAAGCATGATGGGAGACGCAGATGTAGTCCTGTCGGTGTGTCCGCAGCCATGGGACTTTATTTCAGTAAAAATGTGTCCGGTAGTGAACGGGGAGAGACCGATAATGTTTTGATCCTGTTTGAATGAAGCCATGGATTACACATCATGATGTTTGTCAGTTTAAAAGATAATTCAGCGAGTGAAGAAAGTCTCAGTTTGTGGTAAAACTGTTGAAGTATCAGACTGTGAGAATGCATCGTTAGAAATACTAGCCATTATTGTTTTCACTGCAGGATGCAATCGCGGAGGCGTTGGGCATCCCATCCAACAGAGTCACCTGTCACGTCAAAAGAATAGGCGGAGCTTTCGGCGGGAAAGTCGTTAAAACTGCGACGCTGGCTTGTATTACCGCTGTGGCTGCGTGGAAGTAAGTCACAATGGACTGAATATGCTAACATGGGTAACTTTGGCTTTTTTATTTTTACCTGGACCCTATTTCCCCATGTTTTTGTGTCTAAGTGACTGATGGGTCCAGTATTGAGTGAGAACGCTGTAACCGGCAGCCGTGAACCGGGCTGTAATGTAACCTTACAGGACTAATGTTCAGCAGCAGTCTGCGTCCACTAAAAGTTCTGTTGTTGTTGCTGCTGACAGACTCAGATTATTATTCTAAGTGTCTGACAACATTATGGGATGGATCCCTACAGAGATAGACCTTTTAGTTAAAGAGGAAGATCCTTTTAGTTTAACATGAAACAGCCCCGAAATCACCATCACCAAACTCCACCAGACTCCATGTAAATAATCAGGACTTTTAGTGTGTACAGAGCCAATATATTATCGCATGTAAAGGGTTTATTTCAACCAAAACCAAAGTTGTAATGGTTGGAAAAGTGTAAAGATGAACCAAGACGGCTTTTGATGGTTTTATTTTGTTTCTGTCCACTTTGAATGAAGTGTGTAGCAATTTTGCAGATGTTCATATGTTTAAAAATAGGATCTTACTCTTTAACAGAAAGGTCGACCTCCTTAGAAATCCTTTCTATAATGTTGTGAGACAGATTATTTACATGGAGTCTGGTGGGTTTGGTGATGGAGATTTCGGGGCTGTCTCATGTTAAACTACTCTTTACTAAAAGCTCCATCTCTGTAGGGATCCTTTCCATAATCTTGTCACACACTTAGAATAATAATCTGAGTCTGTCAGCGGCAAAAACAGAACTTTTAGTGGACATAAATTGATTGTAGCTTGTTTCTCTGCTGCTGACTGCAGCGATCTCACTTAATACTGGACCAATGTCAAAGATTGTTGTTCCCATCAGTCACTTAGACTCAAAAACCTTGGGTTGAAAAAAAAACAAAGTTACCCTTTAATGACTCAACAACAACAAACTGGATGAGAACTTTCTTTTAACAATAAAAAAGTGATGTGAAGTTGTTTTGCATCTTGTGTTCAGGACCAATCGTGCAGTCCGCTGTGTCCTGGAGCGAGGAGAGGACATGCTAATCAGCGGAGCCCGTCACCCCGTCCTGGGAAAATACAAAGTATACAACCACACACTCTGGCTTTCATTTCAGCCAGCTTGATCAGATGATCCAACATGGCGGAGTTGTTGTTGTTTGTCAGCGAAGATGTTCAGCTACCTGATGGTTGTTTGTTCCAGGTGGGTTTCATGAATGATGGAAGGATCATGGCTGCAGATATGCAGTACTACACCAACGCTGGCAACACTGTGGATGAATCTCCTCTGGTGGGTAAAAGCGCTTTAATATCAAGTAGGGATGTTAATGATTAACCGTTCAAAACAAGCTGCAATATAAGTTAAGCACAGCTTCAATTTTCGTCCACTAAAAGTTTTTTCCCCTGACAGGCTCAGATTATTATTCTGACAACATTATGGACAACAATTATCACATTGTTCTCTCTCAATACTGGACCAATTTAAGAGATTGGTGTTCCCATCAGTCACTTACACAAACAAAAAGAAAGTATGATGTAGTCATGAGTTTCCTTCTTCTTGCAGGTGGTAGAGAAGATTCTGCTCCACATCGACAACGCCTATGACATCCCCAACCTGAGAGGCCACGGCGCCGCCTGCCGGACCAACCTGCCCTCCAACACCGCCTTCAGGGGGTTCGGCGTGCCCCAGAGCATCATGGTCCTGGAAAACATGCTCAACGACGTTGCCATGGTGCTGGGACGCCCCGCAGACCAGGTGGTATTCCCCCGCCATACGCTGCAGGGTTCAGCGTTGAAAAAATACTTTTTCCGATATTTTTTTTACACTTTTCTCTTGACTTTTTCCATCATCTTTTTGACGCTTATTTCAGATCCGGGAGATCAACATGTACCAGGGTCCGTCCGTCACCCACTATGGGTTGGAGTTCAGCCCAGAGAACCTGCGGCGCTGCTGGGACCAGTGTAAGGAAAAGAGCGACTACGCCGCACGCCGCAGAGCCGCTGACCGCTTTAACCAGGACAACCGCTGGAAGAAGAGAGGGGTGGCCATCGTACCCATTAAATACGGGATTGCATTTGCAGAGAGCTTCTTAAACCAGGTTTGTCGGTTTTACTCTCGCACTGATACCACTTTTCTGGTTGTTTCCATATTTGCACTTTCTCTATATCCTTTTTCATTAGATAGGGTGTAAACATTTCTGACTCTATAAAATGAATCTTTACTGTGTGTGTGCGTGTGCGTGTGCGTAGGCTGCAGCTCTGGTCCACGTCTATAAAGACGGATCTGTTCTGGTCTCTCACGGCGGGACGGAGATGGGGCAGGGACTCCACACTAAAATGCAACAGGTGACAAAGCAATCTATAAACTACCTCCTTTATTGGCCACCTGCTCGGCCCGGTGGTCCAAAACATTCATATTCCATAAGTGAAGAAATGAACATCAGCTGGGGCTTTGTTCACTGTTTCTCGTTTCCTGTTTCCTGTGTAGGTGGCGAGTCGGGAGCTTGGTATCCCCCCCTCTAAGATCTACATCAGTGAAACCAGCACCAACACGGTTCCCAACACCTGCCCGTCGGCCGCCTCCTACGGCACAGACGCTAACGGCATGGCGGTCCGGGTAAGATAGGGTGTAAACATTTCTGACTCTATAAAATGAATCTCTCAAGGTCCCTGTATTAAACAATAAAGAAAGTAAGACCTCTTCTTTTATAGGTAGTTTAGTACTTTTCTTTCTGGCAGAATGTATCAATATGATCAACATTAATTATTTCCTGGATTTTGTATCATCTTGGTCCCTAAACTTATATAGATAGGCAGGAAATGGGTCCTAGTAAAGTCCAGTTCCCCGTATCTTTATTCTTTATTACATCTGTGGATAACAGTGCGCTGAATATTCTGTATGAGGATAATGCTAGTTTAAATGTGTCTTTGATTCAGAACGCCTGCCAGACTCTGTACCAGCGACTGGAGCCAATCAGGCAGAAGAACCCCAAAGGATCATGGGAGAGTTGGGTACGATTTGAACAGAGAGGAAACCATGAATTACCGGGGATTGCTGTGCTGGAAAATTTGGAATTTCCAGCATTTTAAATAACAAATATTTCTTTAATTTGTACCTCAGGTCAAAGCAGCATTTTTTGACAAAATCAGTTTATCAGCAACTGGATTCTACAGGTACGCCCGAAAACTCCACCGCCACCTTTTGGTTTTTAAGTGTTTGAGTTTTGAACCAAAAGTGATCTCTGTGCACCAAGTGTTTTTATCTCCAGTAGAAGAACTAATCTCTGTTGAAACTAACACCCCCAAGCCTCATACCTCATCAACATCCTGGTATACTGGACATAAACAGGAGGCAGCATGGAGGGGGGAATGAGAGGGGGGGAACACCAGAGCAGGGGGGAATGACAGGGGGAACAACCAGAGCAGGGGGGATGAGAGGGGGGAACACCAGAGCAGGGGGGAATGAGAGGGGGAGAACACCAGAGCAGGGGGGAATGAGAGGGGGAGAACACCAGAGCAGGGGGGGAATGACAGGGGGGAACACCAGAGCAGGGGGGGAATGAGAGGGGGGAGAACACCAGAGCAGGGGGAATGAGAGGGGGGAACACCAGAGCAGGGGGAATGAGAGGGGGAGAACACCAAAGCAGGGGGAATGAGAGGGGGCAACACCAGAGCAGGGGGAATGAGAGGGGGGGGAACACCAGAGCAGGGGGAATGAGAGGAGGAAAACGTAGCCTGAGTCTGATTTGATTTATTTATCCAGTGATTTCCACACCAAGAATGATAACTATATAACTATAAATGTATAGTTTAAAAAGAAATTCTAGTTCCTACCTACCTTCCTACCTACAGTACCTACCTACCTACCTACCCATCTATTATAGTTCTGGTTCTGGTTCTTGGTGTGGACGGCCCTTACCCTCCTCCTGTGTGTCCCCAGAGGTCCAGACCTTTACATGGACTGGGACAAGATGGATGGGCGGCCCTACGCTTACTTCACATTCGGAGCGTGTTTCTGCGAGGTGGAGCTGGACTGCCTCACAGGAGACTACAGGGTCAGAACCTTCACCATCCCCCCGTAACCCAGGGAAACCTTCACCATCCCCCCGTAACCCAGGGAAACCATCACAATCTGAAAGAACGTTGTTTTGTGTCTCGTAGGCGGTGAGGACGGACATCGTGATGGACATCGGTAGGAGTGTGAACCCCTCCATGGACATTGGCCAGGTGGGTCTAGTCCAGGGGACAGGCAACCTTTAATTTGAATAAGTCTTTTAAAGAAGGTCAAACAGTCTATTTAAGTCTAAATGTTCCTGTCAACATTACTCATAGGTTTAATTCATTAATACGGTGATGTTTGTCTTGGGACCGCCTGATCCATTACTTAACGTACATTTGCTCTGACTCTCTTTCTCTTATCCCCAGCCAGATCTTTTTTTTTAGCTAGTCTACGGATCTACTCAAGATTGCTGTTGAGGTTCGGCGAAATGTACAGAATAAGGCGCTGAACTTATACACGTTTGGAGGCTATGACGCACATTTTAGGCCTTGAACAATGATAAATAAACTCTTTGTAAAAGCTAGAGACCCACAGGCCACAGGTCTGTTACCCTCCTAGTTTAGACTGCATGATTTATTATTATTATTATTATTATTATTATTATCTTCCCAAGATGAAACACTGATGTACTCAACGTGATTTACAATAGACACCATCTCTCTCTCTCTCTCTCTCTCTCTCTCTCTCTCCCTTTCCTTTCTCTCTCTCCTTTGTCTCTCTCTCCCTCCCTTCCTTCCTTTCCTCCGTCCTCTCAGATTGAGGGAGCGTTCCTGCAGGGTTTGGGTCTCTACACTCTGGAGGAGTTGAAGTTTTCCCCCTCCGGGCTCCTGTACACTCGCGGCCCGTCTCAGTATAAGATCCCCGCGGTCTGCGACGTGCCGCTTCGCTTCAACGTTTATCTGCTGCCGGACTCCCACAACCCCCACGCCATCTACTCCTCAAAGGTCAGGGGTCACGGTACAATACAAGACTCCCACAACCCCCACACCATCTACTCCTCACAGGGTCAGGGGTCACGGTATGGGCCCATGTTTGGTCTGAACTGGGCCTAATGTTGGGTATGATTTGACTCTGCAGGGTATTGGAGAACCCGCCCTCTTCCTGGGCAGTTCCGTGTTCTTCGCCATCAAAGACGCCGTGGCTGCAGCCCGCTCCGAGTCCGGTTTAGTCGGCCCGTTTCCCCTGGACAGCCCCGCAACACCAGAGAGGGCCTGTCTGGCCTGTGCCTCCCCGTTCACTCAGAAGGTAAAAACGCTGAAACTCCGTAAACGCTGGGTTTCCACAGGCAGCTGAAATAACGCCGGAGAGGAGCGTTTCAGTTCATCCCCTATGAGAACAGCGGTATGAACAAAGTCTGCTGACGGCGGCCGAAAGTGCCCGCATGTTCACCGCTCTCCCAAAGTTGACTCCAAGTCAACTTTGGGAGAGCTCTAGCCAATGAGAGGGCGGACTCGCTAACGCGCCTCCAATATATTATGCCGTGTATACACACATGCTGTACCCTTTAAATTTGCCTTAAAATAAGGCAAATGTTTTTGTGTCTAATTGTCTGATGGGAACAACAATCTTTGACACTGGTCCAGTATTAAACAAGAAACAAGCTGCAATGTAAGTTATCCGGCAAACGTGCACCTTCAATTCTGTCCACTGAAAGTGCTGTTTTTTCAGGCTCAGATTATTATTCTAAGTGTCTGAAAACTATGAAAATTGGTCTTGTTTCATCTTTCCATTGTTCCAACAATCACAACTCTGGTTTAGTTGAAATTATCACAAATTTTACAGATTTACTAAAATGATTGTTTATTTAAATGGAGTCTGGTGGGTTTGGTGATAGTGATCTCAGAGCAGTTTCTGGTTTAGAAAAAAAGATTTCACTCTTTTACAAACAGTACCTGTATCTTGTTAAAACGTGAAAACATATTGTCAAAACAGGTTCAAATATTGCAAATAATAAAGCTTATTGAAAAGACCACTATTGATTTATTAATTTGTGGATGTTGTTGTTGTTTTGTTTCCAGATTCCAGCCAGCACACCGGGATCTTTCAAACCGTGGGCCTTAAACACCTAAAACTGAATCTGTGTTTGTGTTTATTTAATCGAACTAAAGCTTGACTGACTGAACTGATTGTTACCAACAATAATGAACTCATGATGAACTTATACTCTACAATACTACATTATTAACTTTTCTTTACATGTACATTTGTAACAAACAACGAATGAATGAAGTGTTTATTTTCGTGCAGGGCGCTAGAAGCACATGCTTCAACATAAAACATGTATTTCATTGTTTTTGCTCCGGCTCTTATCCTACAGCACCACTATACCATTTCAATAATGAAAGAATAAATAACAGTTATTGAACACGTTAAATAAACCCAGTGTGTCTTCAATGTACATTCAGTTCATTCTGTCTTCATCGTTATAGTCCCATAACATAACATAGGGAGGGTGGCTGCATTGATTTGCCACACACACACACACACACACACACACATCACTCACTCACTCTCTCAGAGAGATAGATAAGTGGTCCTTTTAATTGATGCAGTTGTGACCCAATATTTAAAATAAATAAATCAAATTGCCTTTTAAAAGTATCAAATGAACTGCATACTTACGTAGTGATATGGTTGTAAAAATAAAAAATACACTGTACTATCCCCCCTTCCTTTCTTAAAATAATTAATACATGTTTTACAACACAGATATGAATGTGTGGAGTATTCAAATTTAACTCTTAATGCATCCATGGGAAAGCCCCTTTAAATGGTGCATGCGCAGAGGGCAGAGCCTGCGGAAGTCCTGACGGAAAGGTCTTTTTGTTTGGGCCGCTGAGAGAGAGTCGACACTTTGGCTTGATTCCCCTGGTTAATAACCGTTTTTTATCTGCATAACATTCGGTAAGTGCTTGTATTTCCACCGTGTCGGTGGTGTCTTGCACCTTAACCTCCTCGTAAAGATGCCATTATGTCGGATTAGACGGTGTAAAATAACGTTTTTCACCCGGGGATATTGCCATCATGGGCGCTGCTTTTTACGTAGCGTTAGC
The DNA here is from genome assembly GCA_025617405.1 of Perca schrenkii. Classification (NCBI taxonomy): domain Eukaryota; kingdom Metazoa; phylum Chordata; class Actinopteri; order Perciformes; family Percidae; genus Perca; species Perca schrenkii. The sequence continues at coordinate 18,175,521 of CM046810.1, read as the reverse complement.
CTCATTATAGCTCACATAACCGTTGCCTCACGCTTGTCTCTATATTAATTCAAATTCTGTGGTGACACTTTGACAGGAAGTTAAGTTTAATGGCACCTCTAAGCATCATGTTGGTTTTTAGTGCGTTATGTATAATGTAACGCAGGCAGTTGTTAAGTAACGTACATGGTTAGCGGGCCCGGCTAACCAGCGCAGGCTCGGCGCATGGTAAGGCCCAGAGTTACGCTGCATTCAAGCGCTCCTCTGATTTTCCCGTTGTGGCGTGTTCATGAGCTTTAAATCGTAATGTGGAAACAGCATGGACGCTATGAAGAAGATGTGCTGTAAAAAAAAAAAAAAAAAAAAGATGTGCTGTCTTTTAATTGAGAGCGTTTAATCAACCTCTGGATCCAGGATTTATTCCCAGTGTGAAGCTTTATATTTTATTTTCTCCAAATTAACTGAAATATTGCTTTCACACTTTTTTTTTATTTCAGTTGTAATTCTAATAATAAATTGTCTAAGTAATGTATGTCAACTACATGTGTCAACCTAAAACCATATTATAAAGGTGAGCAAAACAATTGACGTGAATTTTCCCAGTCGGGAACTTTATTTTGGCATTAATATTCCAACACAACTTGAATGCAGCATTAGCCACATGCTAACCAGCGGTAGTTCGAAGAATCCCTCATAATATCAGAGCCGATTATTTCTCCTTTATCCCCCCCAACAGTCACCACAACTTTACCGCTTCAGGGTCACACTTCTGAAGAATATACACTTTAATCCATCTGATTAATTACAGCCACCAGCTCCATTGTACCTCCTCTTTTTGTCCTTTGTCCGGGTTGTCTTCCTTTTGCTTTGGTACGCTAACGTTATTTATGAAAGGAAGACATTAACAGGTGAAAAGGGACAACATGTTAACTTAAATATATCAGCGTGAAACTGAGTTAATTACTTGTAATAGTACGATGCTTTGTTGTATTACAAGTTTTTCTGAAATGTTGCGCTTAAATGTGGAAATGTGCTATTATGTTGAGTGCTAATTTGCACACATATCAAGAACAAAAATGGCCAAAAGCAACAAAAATAAAACGTTATTTCTAGAACAATGTGCTAATTAGCATACATTTCCTGCAGCTTGTTTCTTGCTTCATACTGGACCAATGTCAAAGTCACTTAGACACCAAAAAATGGGTAAATAGGGTTGAAAGGTTTGAAAAAGACCCTGAAGTTACCATTTGTGTTGACTTATGTTAATGTGTAGCCTTTACAGCTTTGAGTAACTATTAACTGTCTGTTCTGTCCTTTTTCAGGGTGTCTTTTATGAGTAATCAAAAGCAGCAAAAGCCGACGCTAACTGGCCAGCGGTTCAAAACGAGGAAAAGAGGTTTGTGTTCACGGTTGCTGCTTAAAGGTGCAGATTTAGGGTGCTTCTCGTGTCGCTTAAATTGCCTCCTCGACTCCTCCACGTGCCTCCTTTCCTCGCGTCTTAGTCCCTCACACGAGGAAGCACGGGAGAGACGCAAGGAAATCACTGGAGGAGAGAGGAACCGACGGAATGTGTTTTTAGAGAGATGAGACGTCCTTTCCTCTGAATACGTCAGCTGTTTGGGCGGAGGTAGCAACTCCTTAAGCTGCATGGCTTCCAGGAAGGCTACTCTCCTCGCCTATAGCTCCTTGGTGCTCGCTCCTCGGTCCTTGATGATCCCTCCTCGATGCTCGCTCCTCGGAGCAAAAATTTGAGTTTTGAGACGGCCTTCACCGAGGAGGGATGGAACAACTTCCAGTTCAGCTGAGGAACTATCTAAATAAGCGACAGGAGAAAGAGCTATACTTGGCTTTTAACTACGCATTTGCGTACGTAAGATGGCCATCGCACGTATCCTGCGTTTCTTTGGCGTCTTCAGAAATCAAACGCTACGTGTCCGCAAGATGCAATCGTAGGGGCAGTATATCACCTGACAGGCAGGTCAGCGGCTGTTTGCCTCGCCTGTAAAGTGGACGGAAGCAAGCGGTCCAGTCAGTCCGATTTCATTAAAATGTTATCAGACCCAGATATTCGCTTGTACGCAGTATCCAGTTTTTATTATGACAGAGTAGCTGTTAAAATGATGTCGGAGCAAGTGGAACACCAATCCCCCAGCATGCATTGAGCGGTGATTGTCAGTGATCGATTCTGCGCCGGCCTGGCTCATCTCCAACGCGCCTATTGTCTTGGTGTGACGGCCGGGATGATACGGCCCTGATCTGCCCCTTAGTGGATAGACGTTAAATCCCCCAGATACATGCAAACTACCCTGGCAAGTATGTGAACAATGCTGTGTGCGTCGCCGCCGCTTGTCTACGTGTTGTTAAAAGACAAGTATATCAGCGCCTTTACGCCTTTTCTGCTCTGCGTGTGTACAAATCTGTCTTTATTGCATGAAGTGTTTATTCTGAATCCAATGTGTCTAATCCCTTTTTTTTATTTATTTTTTTGCACAGATGAAAAGGAGAGATTTGACCCTACTCAGTTTCAAGAAAGTATCGTACAAGGCTTGAATCAAACTGGCTCTGATTTGGAAGCGGTTGCGAAATTCCTTGATGCCTCTGGCGCCAAGCTTGACTACCGTCGCTATGCAGAGACTCTCTTTGACATCCTGGTGGCTGGCGGGATGCTGGGTGAGTTCTTTGTGCTTATTTTTCACTAAAGCCTTCACATTTTTTTTAAATTTGAAAAAACGATCAAAAATTGTCAATTGACAGACCCTGCTAAAGAGCAGTATCAGATGAACACACATGCATTTTGAATGTGCATTATTTTAGTTGTGACCACAACGTGAATGTAAGGAACTGGAAACAATTATTAAAACCCTTTTGCTTATGTTTTGGTGTCTGATGCAGAAATGTTTTGATCAGGCATGTGTAGTAGGTGTTAACGTGGCGGGCTGTGGCTCAGGAGGGTAGAGCGGTGGTCTACCAATCGTAAGGTTGGTGGTTCGATCCCTGGCTCCCTGCAGTCTACAGGTCAAAGGAACAGAAGCGCTCGCCCCCAATGTGTGAATGTTTATCCGATGGACAGGTGGCACCTTGCACGGCAGCCTTAGTTTATTAAAGTGCTTTAAAGGAACACGCCGACTTATTGTGAGTTTGGCTTATTCACCGTAACCCCCAGAGTAAGACAAGTCGATACATACCCTTCTCATCTCCGTGCGTGCTGTAACGCTGTCTGACGGTTCCAGCATTAGCTTAGCCTAGCACAGATCCTACAGGTAACTGTCTCCAACTAGCCTACTGCTCCGAATGTGACAAAAGTGACAAAGTAACGCCAACATGTTCCTATTTCCATGTTGTGATTTGTAGAGTCACAGCGTGTACAAAAAACAACGTAACATGAGACACAGCCATCTTCTAACAGTAAACAAACCGGGAACTATATTCTCAGACAGGCTTGCTGCGAGCATATCACTCTGCCCAAGTACTATATTCTTCCGCCTGAGAATATAGTTCCTGGTTTGTTTACAGTTAGAAGATGGCTGTGTCTCATGTTACGTTGTTTTTTGTACACGCTGTGACTCTATAAATCACAACATGTAAATAGGAACATGTTGGCGTTATTTTGTCACTTATTCGGAGCAGTAGGATTACTGGAACCAGTCACCTGCATGTTCTGTGCTGGCCTGATGGAGCCGTCAGACAGCCTTAGAGCATGCATGGAGATGAGAAGGGTATGTATGGACTTGTCTAACTCTGGGGATTACGGTGAATAAGTTAAATTCCCAATAAGTCAGCGTGTTCCTTTTAAGTTGTCGCCAAGACTAGAAAAGAGCCATATGAATGCAGACATTCATCTTTTGTAAGCGATAGAGCAAAACAAAGTCATTCATAAAACGGTGCTGGGGACAGGAAGTAGACCAGCAGTGTTATTAAAGCCAGTAGCTCCAGTTTTGACTCATTTGTTATTTTTATTTTCTCTCCTGCAGCCCCGGGCGGGACTCTATCCGATGACTTGACCCGCACGGAGTTCTGCCTCTTCACGGCACAAGAAGACCTGGAAACAATGCAAGCATACGCTCAGGTAGATATACAATATCAGCCATCCGTGACTACATTTACATGCACATAATAATCCGGGTTTTGCACTTATTCCAAAAAGACGACATTCCTAGGAAGCTGTTTCCATGGCTAATGAGGGGATATATTCCACTAATATTCCCGTTTTACATGTAGCTGTGCAAAATAGGATTCTTTCACAGTTTTCCAGCGCTGGAAATCTGCTCCAACAAGTCGTTGGGGGACTTGTTGGAACGTGTGAACTCAGCGTCCCTCTTTCATTCCTTCAACCAGCTTCTAGAAAAGGTCGGCTCATATCCCAAAACATGTTGATGTCCAAGTAGCGGTTTCTTTTCTTTTGGACATGCGTCTCTACCTCAGCCGCACTCACTTGAACTGTCGGCGTGTACAGCAACCACAGCAAGCCGCAAACTG
>CM046810.1:18151066-18161066 GCA_025617405.1 Perca schrenkii | reverse complement strand
GCATTCCATCAAAAGGAAATGTGACTGTTGTTTCCAACACTGTTGTGTTCAGTGCCTCGTCCTCTGAACACCACAGGATGGCGCTAACGCACACGCTGTAAGAAGTTAGTTATACTGCCCCTCTGGACTGACTTTGTTTCACAGCGAGTAACGTTATCTCACATCCCGTTCGCTATTCAGGTCGCTACTTCCGGCTGCGGCCGACAGGAACGTTACACACGGCGGATGCTTTTTTTCGGGAGAATCTTTATATTAGCTGTGTTGCAAATTACGTAAATGTGTATCGCTTCCAAATATCAGTAATCGGTTTCAATTACTATCAATGGACATCAGTAATGGCCCTATATATGTATCTGCTGACCCCCTACTGTGATGTTTAGTGGCCGATAAGGAAACTCTAACCCAGCAGTGTTTTCCTCCCGTTTGGATCAGATTATCGCCTTCACCAAAGAGGAGATGAAGAAGTCCAACCTGTCGGAGCAGGCCATGATCAACATCATCTGGACCAGCGTGATGAGCTGCGTGGAGTGGAACAAGAAGGAAGAGCTGGTGACCGAACAAGCCATCAAACACTTGAAGGTATGCGACACTGTTAAAGGGGAACAAACTAGGGCTGCAACTAAGTATTATTTTAATAATTGATCATTTTTTCGGTGAATCGGATTAAAAAAAAAACAAGAGCATTAACTCGATACATACTTGTTGTTTTAGTTAATAGTTGTGTAAAGGTAAGTAATCCAAAGAGCAGAGGCAGACAGGCACTTGAAGCTTATTCATGAAATTATTACCATCATTGTAGTAAGTGCAAGTTAAGTTCATTTATACAACACACACAAATATATTGCTCAACAATAACTGATATGGGACAAAGCACAGAATATATACATGACAACAGATAAAGGGCCAAAAAAGGCGAGTGAATAGTCTCAGTCTCAGACAACATCTTTTCACCTGTAAATCTGTAAACTATCAGAGTGCTGAAACTAAAACAGCTTTTCAGTTTTTTTTTTCTGTAGACTTTGAGTGAAGTTTATTTTACGATGCTAAAATTACTGATTATTTACATGGAGTCTGGTTGGTTTAGCAATCGCAATTTCACGGATGTTTAGGAGCTTACTCTTTTAAGAGATTTTAAGAGACAATTGCGCTCTGTCTCTAGTGTGTCTGCTTACTCAGGTTCTTAATCTATACTTTTAATGCATCAACACGTTTTTACTACATGAATTATAACTCCTACAAGAGAGCTAGCTGAGTGCTGATGTCCATCTCTTTCCTGTGACATGGCTTCACGTTCCGCAGCAATACAGCCTCCTGCTGAAAGCCTTCACCTCCCAGGGTCTGTCCGAGCTCAGCCTGCTGCTAAAGATCCAGGAGTACTGCTACGACAACATCCACTTCATGAAGGCCTTCCAGAAGATCGTGGTGCTCCTCTACAAAGGTCTGTGTCGCATCACACAACATTCAGCTACAGTTTACGTGCCCAACAATATAAACTTTACAGGTTGCTTGTTTGTTTTAGGTTTATAAAAAAGGTAAAAATTAGGGCTGCACAATATATCATTTTATCTTCATCTTGATATCAACTGGTGCAATAAACAAATCTCAAAAGGCTGCAACATATAAATTGACAGAATTTCTGTTTTGTATGTTTTGGCCTGTGTGTGTTATCAACGGCCCAGTTTTACAGCCAGGCCGGGTTGCCAGATAGATCTGTAAACACGTAAGCCCAGCGTGCTACAGCTGTAACGGTAATACAGCCATGAAAGCAGCAAACAAACGAACAGGATCAACGGAGATAGATTCTACCCGACAAAAAAAACAGTTGCGTGACCAGAGACTTAACAAACCCGTCTGGGTAAATATTGGAGATGTATTTGAAAGATGGAGACAGCTTAGAGCCCAAAAGGACACAGAGTTGGCTTATTTTCTCCTGAACAGGTAAGCATTAGCTTCACGCTAATTTATCACAGCTACTAGGGATGGGCATTTTATGTAATTTCAACATTTGTGTACTCACATTGAATTATATAGCTAGAGTACCCGAGTTGGTTACTCGCAAAAACAATTGAGACACAGCCAGTAAAGTGATCCCGACTGGTCCTGGCTAACGCCGCCATGCTAACCCTGCTAACTGCTAACGTTAGCGGAGGACCAGGCAAGCGGGCCGCGGCTGTTTACAGCGTGTAGCCTGTTCAGCGGCCGTAGCCGACAACGGTGAGTTATTTGAAGCCAAGAGAGGAAGGCTGTAAATCGGGAAGAGAGGACCTTGAGTTGGCAGTGCGTTTAGCGATTGTTGTTGTAATTCTAAGCCAATAAAGTGTGTTCAATCGGGTGGAAAAGCACGGCAAGGTAGTGTTATTTTTAGCGCTTCCTATCGTAATTCTAAGCAGAGGAAGTGTCTATCTGGCGTGTGGAGAGGTTGGCCAGGTTGGGGGATATTTAGCAGTTTCTACGATAATTCTAAGCTGAAAAACTGTCAGTTGGGTACAGAGCTCCGCGTAAGCACGGCCTTTTATGATGTCAGTCCAGCATCTAACGTTAGCTACTCGGCTGAGCTGTGAAATAATGTCTGACTATGTGAGACTAGCGTCTGGCAGTCTGGGGAGGAGGGGCGGGGGAGACGACTCTCCAGTATTTTCAATTTGTTTACTGGAGTAACTATTTTAAACCCTAGCTGTCAGTATTACATATTGCACCTTTTAAAGGAACCATGGAAACCGCTTAGTTGGAGTATTGTCTTTTTGGGATAAGGGCAAAAACTAATATGTACATGTAATCTGAGCCACAAGCGGTCGTTTTTTTCTTGAAGTGATCCTTTGCAAATATCTCAGGGCACTTTGAGTGCACGTTGAATGAGCTTTGACACTGTCCTGTCTGTTACAGCGGATGTTCTGAGTGAAGAGGCCATACTGAAGTGGTACACAGACGCCCACGTTGCCAAGGGGAAGAGCGTCTTCCTCGAGCAGATGAAAAAATTCGTGGAGTGGCTGAAGAATGCCGAGGAAGGTAAACAAACAAATCAATATAACCCACAATCTTTAACCTTAAGGTAATAATGTAGCCTGATCAATTCATCTACCACATTATCTTTTAAAGGTTCAAAATGTGCAGTACTTTAGTCAAAGGTTTCTGTTCTCTTGGTTTAACTGTAATAAGGTGCATTCATTTCAGATGAGTTGTTAAATGAATAGATCTTGGGCCTATCTGTATATGTGTGTTTCTATCATGGAGGGGAAATCCTCTGAAACATTTTGGATTATTATGAGACAAGAAGGTAGAGTTGATAGGTTAACTATTCTTAGGTAGCCAATTAAAGGGTAACTTTGTTTTTTTTCAAACTGGACCTTATTTCTTCATGTTTGTGTGTCTGATGGAACACCAATCTGTGAAACTGGTCCAGTATTAAACCAGGACTACAGGACTAATGTTCAGCAGCAGTTGGAGTCCACTAAACGTTCTGTTGTTGCTGACAGACTCAGACGATTATTCTAAGTGTCTGACAACATAATAGAAAGGATCCCTACAGAGATAGACCTTTTAGTTAAAGAGTAAGATCCTCATAAATCTATAAATGGAAGACTGTCCTGTTTGTCTCTCGGCGGAGCAGACGCTCCACGACGCTGCTCTCGGTTTGATTCTAGAGAAGAGTAGTGTTGGAGGTAGTAGCCTGTAGGAGGCCGATACTGATCACACATACTGATGACATTTTTTTTGTCTGCAGAGTCGGAGTCGGAGGAAGAAGAGACCGACTAAAACCTCCACCGCCAGATGAGCTCTTTTTCTGCCCTTTTTTCTTTTTTTATATATATATATATATATATAAGTAGCAGCAGGAGCAGTAGAATGTTCTTTTTTTTTCTTCTTCCTTTCTACTCCTGTTACTTCTTTATTTTCTCCCCCCCCACGGAGACACGCACGCACTCTCAAACATTTAAACAAAATTAAAAAACGTAAGGTGTTTGTGTCGCGGCTCACAGTGGTAGCAGAAAACAATGAATACTCCCCCCTCCCTTTTTTGTTGTTGGGGGAAGTATTCTTACTGTTCTGTAATTTGGATAGAAAACATTCCAGTGATCTCGATGGCCGCTCCTCGAACCAATCACAAACAGGATCAGATATTCAAGTTTGCGTTTTTGAGACTATGCAGCTGACGAAAATGCTGTTTTTGCCGACGTTTCTCTTCTCCCCATTTTGACTTTTATTTTGCCCCCAGCTCATGTTTTTGGCTTCCTGTCTGGTCCTAAACTCCGCCTCCTTTTTCTTGACTTTTGGGTAAACCCGTAACCACGTTTCTAGATCAGTCTGTCAGAAGACACGCCCCCCCCTGTCAGATGCCTGATTATTATTGGTTTCTACTTTCTTTAATCTGATATCAACCGATTGACTTTTTTATGAAAATAAAAGATTATTCAAATGGTTCATCTGTGTTCTTTTGGCTTTTTCTCCAAGTGTTACAGAACTGCCCTCTTATTGTGATGAAAGACTTTAAAAAAAATCTTATTTCTTAAGCTATAATTAACAGCGGCCTCATGTGTGGATAAAAGTGCATTTAAACATTAAATGGAACCCTTTCCTTCTGCAAAGGAAGAAAAAATGACTTAAGAATTTAATTTGCCTTCAAGTGATTCATTAATGCAATGTCACGGATATTTCGGTTTTTAATTTGTCTTCTTTATTTACATTTAATTTCCCTCTTTTAACCTAACATTACCTTTTATTTTGAATACATTTTTATTTAAAATATTTGCTGCTGCTTATTTTAAGTTCTTTCTGCAGTTTTGTTTCCCCAAACATACTATGATTGAATCTTGATTAATTACATCTCACATTAAAGACTCTACTTTTTTGGTTTTCCGTTCTGATTAAAAAGACAGACACACACACAGACAGACAGGTCCCTGATACCTTCTAACAGGTACTTTATTTAGTATCCCCTCCGTCGAGGTTCCCAGCGAGCTGAGGCGATGCCAAAAGGTGACGTGAAAACCTGCAGACTCCTGATTGGTCGGAGAGAACAATCACTCATCTAGGGCTGCCACCTCTTAGTCGACTAATCGGTCGTCTTGGTCTTAGTCGACTAAGATTTCTTTAGTCCATTAGTCATTTTTTATGCTTATTCATGCTTAATTACTCATTTCCAAGAAACTTCTGAGCACATTTATGGTAAACACAAGATTTAAAGTGGTGCTTTTGCAGGATTAATTGTGAAGAAACTCAGTTTTACAGATGGTTAATTAACTACATTTATATTGTGCTTTTCTAGTCTTAACCACCTCTCAAAGAGCACAGCTCTGTCAATTAAATCAACTAATCCATTAGTCGACTAAATCCTATAAGTGTTAGTCGACTAAGGAGGTCTTTAGTCGAGGACAGCCCTACACTCATCACTGCGTCATCATAGCTAGCGACAACTCGCCATTTTTAAATCATTTAGCCAGTGGTGTTTTCTTGCTGCCTCCAACTTCTTTAGAACCTAATAAACGTGTCTTCTGGGAAACAGCCTCATGCTGAGAATCAAACCCTACACACAGCTTCCACGTTGTGTGGCTATGACGAAGAGCCACGCTCAAAACAGGACGGGGCACGAGTAGAGCTGGTACCAGCCGTGGGTAAGCGCCATTAGGCCGTTACATATGGTGAATAAACCACACAGAAAAATAAAAAATAATCTCCTGCAAATATAGAGTGGAGTGACTGGTTTGGCTCCAGAGGCTCTTCCATGTTTTCATCTCTTTTAGATGTCTATTTTTTTTACCATTTTAGTTGTTCAAAATAAAAATACTGAAATATTTTGTTTCCAGCATTTTCGGTTAGACATTGCCGGTTTTATGTAAAAAAATATTTACTATATATATAGTGCTTACAACTCAGCATCAGGTAGAACCAACTGCATTTTATTTTTGGGAGAAGCTCACAGAAATCTCTCCGAGACACAATTCTTAGTAGAAATACATCATACATCATGATTATTCTCATTTTTTATTTGTTTTGTTACAAAAATACATTTATCTTCAAGCAGCTTCTCAGAATTTGCCATTTGTGCAAAAAAGGACAGTATTGTCAGGTATTCAAGTACATTTGTATACAGTCATGTTACACATTAGATTCAGAGGTAGGCCTTCATGTTCTCAACATGGGTCTGAGGTAGTGTGCAACCTTTTATCCACATGTGCTGGAGAAGAAATATCCAAGGGTTGGGTATCTCCCACACCGGTGCTAAAACAATACTTTCTAAACGATGCCAAAATGTTAAAGAACGGCTTGTTTATTGCTAAGCCCTTAATGAATGATTTATTAAAAAATCTAAATAACTTATTATAATTACTAATGACTTATGTCACCAGTAAATTGCTGTTAAACGACAAAAACAACTAGATGGGAAAAGGGTGCTGTACGATAACTTAGCTTGGGACGTTTTTGTCTCATTTTTGTCACTATTTCTGACATTTTTGTCACTTTTTTTCAATGTTGACGCTATTTTGGGATTTGTAATGTTTTTTTACCCCTTTTTTTTCTACATTTGTCAACATGTTTTTTCTGCTTTTTCAATGTTTTTTAAACCATTTTTCGGCGCTTTTTCCAACATATTTGACGGTTATATTGGAAAAATGTTTAAATCACGCTGACATAGCCTAGTTGTGTATGTTGTAAAGTCTCCCTGACGGTAAAAACAATCCCTGTATAACTTTTTCAAGTGAACGCACCATTGACCGTTTGTGCTGTTTGTCCGACAGCGGCATCTGCAGACTGTTGTACGTCCCGCTGTTGGAATCCTCTAAAGCCAGATCCAGTCACACTTTTACACCGTTTAGCTGTCGGCATTTTAACTGTTTAAGCCAGGAAGAGAGGTTTGGCAGCGATATTCTGCCCGGTAGATACCGTTGGTTTTACGCACTGGTGCCGTTTGAGCTCCAGATTTTGATACCCAACCCTATCCGGTTGATTGTAAAACAGGAGTGTGTCCAACTCAGTTTCCCCAAGGGCCAAACTGGAAAATGAGAATCACATCGAGGGCCAGACATGTAGAGTTTATTGCTCATGAAAAGGTAAACGGACGCACGCCCGGATAGCTCAGTTGGTAGAGCGTGCGCCCATATATAGAGGTTTACTCCTCGATGCAGCGGGCCCCGGTTGTCATCCCCCCTCCCCCTTTCATGTCTTCAGCTGTCCTCTCAAAGTAAAGGCCTAAAAATGCCCAAAAATAATAATAATAAAAATATATCAAAATATCAAATATCTTTAGTCTGTATTATTATATAGTATGTCTCATATAGTCTTGTACCTTACAGTTTGGTCTACAAGAATATCGAAGAAAATGCCAAAAAGTAACAGATAGTGATGAAAAACTGTAAAAAGTGACAAAAACTAGACAGGCCAGAATGCATTGTGAACTTAGATTAATATAGATTGATATAGGATCCAAATTTCAAAACCTCTTTTATAAGGTTTTTGAGAAGTTTTTTCTTGTAAATTAGGTTTCTTTTGACCTTTTTTTAATGTTATTTTCTGCTGTTTTTTTAGAGCCTTCGACTTATTTTTTTAAATATTTATGTTGTTTAAATTGGCGAGGTACTGGATTTGGCGAAAAGCAACAAATACCGAATAAGCGTAAAAACTTAACCGGTCAAAATGTATCGTGAACTTTAATGGATATAGAGTCCGGATCTGAGTGTTTGTCCCGGGGGGTCTTCTGAGTTTGACACACGTGTTGTACAGTAAAAGGATTACATTTATATCTTCTCCAGAACCTAATGCTGTTTGCATGCTGGGTGCACACAAAAACTTCAACATTTTTTGCATTTTGTTTTTTAAAGTGATAGATTGTGCAACGATGCAAAAGTAAACATTTCAACACACTGCAAATATCTAAACCTTTTTCATCTTCAAAATAAACCTGCAGTTAGTCTTAAAATCAACTGACAGCATGTGAGGGTGACAAGGCTTTTTTTTGGGCGTTGGGCATGGGGGGGAGACACCGAAATAGCCCCCGTCAGGTGCAACTTTACACATGGGCTCCGGTTACAGCTCCACCAAAACACAGCGGTTCAGAAGCAGAGCAGCGCGGACACAAAGTGCTTTCCAGTGTTAATTTCTTGTTCTAGTCTAATCCAAAAATAAATATACATTTCTATATGTACAAAGTCCTACAGGTGTACATGTAAACAAGGTGAAGGTGGACTTCCTGGCTGCTTCACACAGCGGCCGAGTGTTTCCCTCCGTCTCGGAGCTGCAGAGGCAAACACACATGAGTCAAAATGGGGTTCTGTGGTGTGTTGATAGTCCAAAAAAAGTCTCAAATTTGTAAAATAAATAAATAAAATAAGTCTTGTGTTTTAGGTCTTAAACGCTACCTCTAGTTTAAATGTTTCTGCAGTGCTTTGTTTTTATTTTATTTGTTGTAGTTCTTTATTTTGTAGTCCAAATAGCATTTGCTGCCAATCTAAAACCAGTCCTATAATGCAAATGATGAAATCAGAGAAATTGTTTCAGACAATTGTTGCTTCTGGACTCCGACATCTTTGTTGTTGTTGTTGTTTCGATACAGGTCTTACATTTTATTGATAATGATCTTAAAGCGGTGATAGAATGATTATAGAGGCTATTTCATACTTTTCCTTAAGGTCTCCTAATAGGGTGTGTAACATCGGTTGGGCTGAAAATGTCCCAGGTGCTATTCTTTTGGCCCTTATGCATCCCTGTGGAATGTCTCTATTTAGAACGACAGCTTTTCTTCCAAATATGTCCTATTTACCCTCCAAACTGTCATTATTCAACTATGACAAGGTAAAATCGGTTTTGCATTCTATCACCCCTTTAAACAGTATTTAAATGTCTTGACTTGGTGAAACCCTGGTGAAGCGTCAACCCTTGTACCCTACAGCACTTCAGCCCCTGGTTTTAGTTATTTAAAGATTGATTGATTGATTTTGTAATAACCCAAACTCTTTCTATCTGAATAAACTAAAGAAATGAACTTTTTGTAGTTTTCTTGTAGGGAACAATGGGCTTTTAGCCGTTTTAAACAACCCTGAGTTTAGATCCGATGTGCAGAAGAGGAGTCAGTGTAACAGTGTAACTGAGTCAAGCTCTTATTTTAAACCTTTTGAAGGTGCCACAGCCTGTTTTCATGTCGTGTTGTCAATCAGTAGAGAAACAGGTGCCACTGTGGGCAACCCAAATCCTCTTTAAACCATCCGCCAAAATCAGATTGTTAAAACCCAGTTTCTATCTGAATCACACGCATTATCACTCGGAAAACGGTTAGGCCTACTGGATGCTTTGGGCCTTTAAAAGGTATTTCAACATTAAGAAAGTGGTTCTGGCTATAATCTGTCAGATATAAGACTTAGACCTATTACTGAAATCCAAGGAATGTTGAGGCAAAAATAACCTTTCAGGGACTTGGCAAGTAGAAAAGTGCATTTTATAAGTTGTACTGCTCCTTTACAGCTAGTAGCCTACGTTCTGGGGGGGCTATAATGTGTCAGATATAAGACTTTTTAATGCAATCGAGTCATTTTGAAGCAGAGTGGAAAGTTTGCATTTGACGGCTTTACCAGTTTCCTCTGGTTGCTGAGGCAGAAGGTGCAGATGGGCCGCAGCGCGTGCGCCGGGGCTCCGGGGCGCCGCTCGCTCTGGTATCCGAGGCAGGGCTGTCCGTCCCGGCACGCCTCCCCCAGCAGCAGCACGTTGGCCAGGTGCGAGATGTAGCTGGAGGCCAGGCGCAGCGTCTCGATCTTGGAGAGCTTCCGGTCCACGGGCTCGGTGGGGATGAGCGTGCGCAGCGCCGTGAACGCCGTGTTCACACTGTGCGTCCGGTCCCGCTCCCGCGCGTTCGCCGCCTGCCTCTGTTTGCTCACGCCTGCGGTTCCCGCGTCTCCGTCGCTGCTGCGTCTCCGCCGTTTCCTCCGCCGGGGCGCTGCGGCGCAGGGAACCACCGCCTCCTCCCCCCCCCGCCTCTAGTTCTCCGCGCGGCGGGCTGCCGTCGCCGGTGGACTTC
>CM046810.1:18066066-18148566 GCA_025617405.1 Perca schrenkii | reverse complement strand
AGAGGAATCCTAATTGGTCTGGAGCTAATGCAGCCTCGCTAATCTTTTAATCCGCATTTCCTCTGCGCCCCTGTGGCCGTGACCTGCCGGCCGTGAACTTGTCTTGCCCCTGTAGCAAAGTCAAATGCTTCTTTAGTGCCCTGGAAACTCAGAAAACTAAAAGCATTTCATAAACAGGGGCGGAGCCAGGCGTTGTTAACATCCGGGGCTCAGCCCAAACCTAGCGCTGCAACTACCAATTATTTTCATTGTAGATTAATGTCTGGATTCTTTTCTGGATGAATGGATTAGTTGCTTGGTCTCTAAAATGTCAAAAAATTGTGGAAAATGTAATCTGATACAGTGAGCAATTTAGAAGACAAAAACATTATATATATAGTCTCAAACGGGGAACTTTTTCAGAGTCCTGGTCGGCGAGCCAGCAAGAAAACACAAATACTGCAAAGCTTCATAATCAACAAACCTGATTAATGGTCATAGAAAACATTGGAAGAAATCAATACCTTTTCTTTTTAAAGGATCTTTATTTGTTTTCTTACAAAATAACCAAATAGCAATTCTTTATTAGAAAATAACATTGGTTATAGAGTGGTTAAAGGGTAACTTCGTTTTTTTTTCAACCTGGACCTTATTTTCCTGTCTTTGTGTCTAAGTGACTGATGGGAACAATCTTTGACATTGGTCCAGCGAGCATACAAGCTACACTGTAAATTATTGGGCAACAGCGCACCTTCAATTTACATCCGTACATACATTAGACTCAGATTGTTATTCTAAGAGTCTGACATCATTATGGAAAGGATCCCTACAGAGATAGAGCTTTTAGTTAAAGAGTAAGATCCTTTTTTAAAATATAAAAACATCCGCGAAATTGAGATCCCTAACTCCACCAGACTCCATGTAAATAATCAGGACTTTTATCATCGTAAAACACACTTCATTCAAAGTGGACAGAAACTAAATAAAAATCAAAAGCTGTCTTGGTTCATCTTTCCACTGTTCCAACAATCACCACTCTGGTTTGGTTGAAATAATAATAATTAATTCACCCATTTACATGTGGCTATATCTGGCTCTATACACGCTAATAGTCCTGATTATTTACATGGAGTCTGGTGGAAATTAGAGATGGTCCGATACCATTTTTTGCTTGCCGATATCAATTCTGATACCTGAAATTGCGTATCGGCCGATACCGAGTACCGATCCGATACCAGTGTGTCATATATTTTATTATGTTTTAACAACTGTATACTACTATGCCTGTATGGATGTGATATGATTTCTGTCTGTGTTGTCGGTCTGGTTTAATTTAATTTCTTTGTGAAACATGAACAAACACAAACAATGAACGCCACTTCTTTTATTATCCAGTTTGACAGTCAGTTATAACGGAAAAAGAACATAAATAAACTACTTTAACATAGATTTTCTTTGGGGCTTTATTACGTGGTATCGGATCGGTGCATTAACTCCAGTACTTCCCGATACCGATACCAGCGTTTTAGGCAGTATCGGGGGTGATACCGATACTGGTATCGGTATCGGAACATCTCTAGTGGAAATATGCTGGCTCTATATACGCTAAAAGTACTCATTATTTACATACTTACTCTTTAATATCTCTGTAGGGATCCTTTCTATAATGCTGTCAGACACTTAGAATAATAATCTGAGTCTGTCAGCAGCAACAACAGAACTTTTAGCTGAACATCTGTCCTGTAGGGTTACATTACAGCTGCTGTTTACAGCGTTCTCGCTTAATACTGGACCAGTTTCAAAGGTTGTTGCTCCAAAGATAAGTCACTTAGACACAACAACACGGGAACATAGGGTCCAGGTTGAAAAAAACAACAACCTGAAGTTACCCTTTAAGATACAGTATATACAACAAGAAATATGTGACAATATAAAACAACCAAATAAATAAATACTCATACAGAGGTTTGTAGTTTGAACCTGAACACGATGGCACTTCCAGTTAAAAACTCTCCCCAACTGCAGTTTTGAAATGATTAGCCTGACCAGTGCATGGAATAGCTGCTTGTAAAGTCCTGATCACGACCCAGGTGTTTACTTCATGTATGGAAGAAGAGAAAACAGTGCCACAGACTTTTATAATGTTATGTAGGAGTCTGGAGAAAGAAGCATTGTGGACGTCTTTATCTCTGTCAAGTACAAGGCGAGATATTTCCCAGTGGAGAGACATTTTGGGCTTTTCTACTGACGATGCTCCGTTTCATCAGAAGGTTGAATTATCAGCGCGGATTGAACTCCGGCTGTTTGTTGGGCCTCAACTTCGGGGGATAGGGAGCTGAAAAACAACAAGGTTTTAGAATGACTGACACAGATGCTCACCGAGAAGCAACAAGGAAAAATGTCAACGTTTTTATTAATTTTTTTAACGTAAAAATGCATTCCTTCCTAAAGCGGAAAACCTAAAAAACTAGAAGAAGCAGCAACGATGCCAGGTGGTGTTTGTTTTGTGAGTGATTGAAATGTTGAGCTCTGACTTTCAGTCCTTCTTACCCTCGTGGAGCAGAGAGCGCCGGAGGATCCGCTCCGGCAGGCGCAGACGTTGGGCCGGACGCACCGGCTGCCGTAGAGACACTTCTGTTCACAGTGAGCTGAGACACAAACACAGAAACCAAGTCCTGGAAGGTACAGTTACTCATGCTTAGGAATTTAGTGTAATATATAAGTGTATATAAAGGCAAGAAAGAACATTGTTAGTTATACTTTTCTTGTTTTTATTTTGTCTGGAAGTGTTGAATGTGTTTTGTGTGGACCCCAGGAAGAGTAATAAAATCCAGTCTGATACTCACGGATGTGACACAGCGTGCCGCGCCATCCCGCGGCGCAGCGGCAGGCGTTGGCTCCCACACACTCGCCTCCGTTCAGACACGTCTGCAGACAGCTGGCTGGGGGGGCGACACAACACTCCACACGTCAGGACACCGTCCCACCCAAGAACAAGCTGACTATAAAAAGGTTTCTTCTCAATGTTTTTGTCGCTTTTTTTTTTTTTTTTGCAGCTTTTTTACATCCTGTTTTGTGTATAATTGTTTGTATATTATTGGGGTGTCAAACTCAACTTCTCAAAGGGCCAGACATATTTGGTTCATTAACATGCAAAACGGATACCCGACCTGAGGCCGACGGGTCCCGACGGGTCCCGACGGTACCCGACGGGCCGGGTTGGGACAGATATTTAGAAATTATGGTCGGGGTCGGGCTCGGTCACATCAGCGCAATAAGGCAACAGCTTATTAACGTGCGCTTGTTGCCCCGTGTGCGCTGATGCGCTCATCTGTTGACATTTCCGAATGCCTACAGTTGCTTAACAAAAGCGGGCTTTCCACACAAACAAACGTAGCCTACATGTGTCATTAGTATGAGGAAAAAAAAATTAGATTTTAACTGTGTCGGGCTCGGACACAAATTTCTTAATACCTGTCGGGCTCGGGCCGGGTTCGGTCACGGCTCTGTCGGACGCGGGCCGGCCTCGGACAGAAAAATTCGTCCTGATCCGCACTCTGCACATAAAGCCCCAAAAAGTCAGCAAAAAGTTCCTCAGCCATCATAGAAAAAAGTGCAAATAAAAGTAAAAAAAAACCTACAAAAACTAGGGGGGCCAAAATGTATTGTTTTGCATTATATCGTTTGTTTCTGGACAGACAGACTTCACGATTCAAAAGCATGTTTTGGTGTTGATTTGGGCAC
Source organism: Perca schrenkii (assembly GCA_025617405.1). NCBI lineage: Eukaryota > Metazoa > Chordata > Actinopteri > Perciformes > Percidae > Perca > Perca schrenkii. The sequence goes on along the minus strand of CM046810.1, from coordinate 18,144,843 downwards.
AGAGAGGTAAAGACAGGCAGTCTGAGGTTTCCAGGTACTGACACTGATGCATCATGGGATCCAAGCAATGGAATATAAAGAACCTGTGTCTGTTACGGATCTGGTTCTTGTAGCACTCACGTTTATCGCAGCTCTTTCCTCGCCAACCTGACGGACAATCGCAAACATCTGGAGCGACACACCTGCCACCGTTCATACACACAGGCTCACACACGCCTGCAGACGGAGAGGAGGGATGATAACAACATTACAGGACCAAATAACCAACCAACAGACGCATTCACTTCCTGTTGTGAGTTGGTCTCAGTTGGATGTGAGTGAACTTTGACCCCGGAAAGGGTGTGCCAACAGCTACTATTTCTAAGAATAGTCTCATTCATGTATTGATTTGATCATGGACGGATTATGAGACAATGGGCCCCTGGGCACAGATCTGTCAGGACCCCCCCCCCATCATTTAGCGTCTCTTTGTGATGGTTTTGCATCTCTGTAGTCAATGTGTGTTTGTGTATGTTTGTGGACAGAGAGAAGGAGAAATAAGAGGATTAAACGGTCATTAGTGATGGAAATACATTTGACAAACAAGTGACGATGAGGAAGAAAGACTGACTTCTCTCGCATCGCCCCCCCATGTATCCCTGCAGACAGGAGCACACGTTGTTTCTTCTACACCGGCCGCCGTTCTTACAGGGAGGACTGCAGAACGCTGGAGGACAAACAACGAAGAACAAGTTAGTAAAGTTAGTGAAGGGTCTGATCACAATTAAACAACACCTTGGTAACTTAAGAATAACTCAAAGAATGGTGGAACTACTGATTGACTTGTTGATTGACTGATGTAAATGTACCGTTCTGACACTGCGGCCCGTAGAAACCGTGAGGACACTCGCAAGTACTGGGCCGAACACACCAACCTCCGTTTAGACACACGGGCGAGCAGAGAGCTGGAGAGAGAGAGACGAGAGCATCAGCAATGAGAGGACAGTTCACACATACACACACACACACGCACATACCACACGCATGCACACAGGCAAGCTCACACACACATGCACACATACCACACGCATACCACACGCACACACACAGGCAAGCTCGCACACACACGCACGCATACCACACGCACGCACACAGGCAAGCTCGCGCGCACACACACACACACACACACACACACACACACACACACACACACACACACACACACACTGAAACCCACTCACCAGTCTCACAGGACGGCCCAGTCCAGCCTGTCAGACACCGGCACTCGTCTGGAGACACACACTGGCCTCCGTTGTGACAGTGGCGGCTGCACACCACTACGATCAACAACAATAACAAACAATCATCACAAACATGATAGGAAGAGCAAAGAAAATGTAAGTGATTATGAAAAAACCAGTAGATGCCAGTAACTGAACTCACTGGTCTCACATCGAGGTCCAACAAACCCGTACGGACACAAACAGGTGTGCAGTCCCACACAGGTGCCTCCGTTTTCACATGGTAACCTGCACAGAGCTGCACAGATGCATTTTATTAGTTATATCATTTCTAAATGCTTCATAGCTATTGAATACTTACATCTTTGTGAAATGTAATTGTTTATAATCTTTACTTGATATAGTTTCTACCGTGATTTAAGAAGTTTCTTCCCTATGTGTATTTCTATTACTATGGGAAGATGCAGATGTTTATAGACGTTACTGATGACATCTGTGACTGGATTAACTGGGAACCAATTGTTATCTTAATAATGAATCATATTTCTGTATCTTTCCCTCAACAGTCGCGTCAGATGGCCGCCCACCACCAGCCAGGTTCTGTCTGTTTAAAGTAAGTAAAGTAACCAAATGTTTGCTCTTCGGGGTGAATTGTTGGGTCTCTGTAAATTATAAAGTGTGGTCAAGTGTACTGAGATAACTTCTGTTTTGATTTGACACTATAAATAAAGAAATAACAAGGAGGCGAGCGTTACCTTCCTGACAGGTTTCTCCGTGAAACCCTCCGAGACAGCGACACACGGCGGGCGCAACACAAACACCTCCGTTCATACAATCCGGCTCACAGATTGCTAAGAAAATACAGATAAACAAACAATAACGATACAAAAGCAAATAAATAAATAGAGAGAAATAATATCTAATCTAATTACACAGTCTTTTGTTGGGTTAACCTGTCTGGCATTCAACTCCAGTGTAGCCTGGCTTGCAGCGGCACGTGTTGGGCGCGGCACACTCCATGTTCCGACCACACGTATGCCTGCAAACAGCTTGAAAGACAAACAGTGGAGATGTTAAACCTGTTTGAATGCAAAAAGCCTCAAAAACAAAGGTGACAAAAGCTTAGATAAAAGCCACAAAAACTATAAAAAAGGCAACAAAAATGTTGGAAATAAGGCGACATAAACTTTGACAAAGGAAGCAAATGTTCGAAACAAAACACAAAAACTTTGAAAAAAGCAACCAAGTATTGATAAAGGCGACAAAAACGTTAAAAAAAGGCGATAGCCTAAAAATGTCAAAGACAGGCAACAACAAATGGACAAATGAATGAAACGCCAAAAGGCAAAAAAAATGGTGAAAAGGTGAAAAAAAACGCCAGTAAAATCAGAAAAACATCAATAAAGAAAAAAAAAGCGCCAAAAACAAAAGCAGCAAAAATCACAAAATCCCTGAAAAATGTCAAAAACGTTGAAAACCATCACCACAAACGTGGGCGAATAGGTTCCACTTTGGGAATAAAAAACCCAGATGACCTGTAGTGAAAGTGTCCGGGCCGAGCTCCTCCTCAGCTTCACCGTAAACGTTGTGCTCCTTTATGATGACGGTTACACGAGCGTTACCTCGACAGGCTCGTCCGTCTCCGGTGTATCCTACAGGACACCTGCCGCAGCGGAACCCCTCATCCCAGGCTGGTTCACACGGGACGCCGGGGAAACATGGGCGGTCGGCGCAGGTCTTCACATTTTTGTCGGCCGTTGTTCCACTCCTAACCCCTGGCTGGATGGAGGGGGCTCTTTGTAGCGGGGAGCTGTACACCGTCTTGCCCGGCGTTGTGAACGCCAGCACCTCTGGGCCTTCAGATCCAGGCTCGGCCTCATCTCCATCTGCAGAGAACTCTGACTCAGACAGCGAGTACGACACAGCGGTGAGGGCCGCTGTCAGGGGGAGGGCAGGTCTGGCAGGGGTCCAGGGTTTGGTTTGGGTGGATGCCAGATGTTTGAGCTGGGGCTGGGTTGGCTGTTTGGACTGCGTTACCTTGCCAGACTGAGTAGATAGGTGAGGAGAGCGCGGTGTTACCTTTGCAGATGTGGCACCAGTCAATGCTGCTTCAGACTGATGGGAGACAATCATAGAATCAGGGTGATTAGACGTTCATGTCAGAGATTCCAGTTTGAGACTCGCACACACAGCGACGTCAGACTTGACTTAAGACTTCAGACTCAGACTCGAGATGCGGGACTTGGGGAACAATCTTTACTTTTTAGGAACCGTCTGATGAGCTGACTGTTATTCCCCTTGCTTGGTAAACTACAACCTTCCTGCGTAACACTTAGGCCGGCTACACACTGGCTGCGTGGCGTCAGCGTGGCGTTTCTGTTGCGTGTCAGCTGCGTGGCGGCTGCGTAGATTTTTCTGTCTTTACACACCAGAAACGTTTCTGACGCGGTGCTGCTGCTAGCCTGGATGTTTCCCATTGATTACTGCACTCAAGCATTAGTATACTTCATGTTAAACATAAATATATACTGATTTGATTACAGCAAAGACAACGTCGGCAGCAAAATAGGCTACAGAATATTTCGTTCTGTATTGACAGGTGCAATATTTAATATTACATTTAATATAATGCAGATATAAATGTAATATTTTAATTACCGTTTACATTTACATTTATATCTGCATTTATGTCAAAACCTAGAGACTTTCAAACATCAAAATGTCGTTTACTAATATGTATCCGTGTCAAAATGACATATGCACATCTTTTCGTGAAAAATAGGCGTTTTCGCTGCAGCTCGAGCCGTGCCTGAGGCGTCCGTGTCACGCAGGCAGTGTGTAAGCTCTAAACTGTTAACATGGGAGCCCAAATATAAACGGACACGCCACTCAGCTGACACGCTCACGCCACGCAGCTGACACTCTCACGCCACGCAGCTGACACGCTCACGCCACGCAGCCAGTGTGTAGCTGGCCGTAATGTATCTGCTGCATGCGGCCACACGTGAGAGAGGACAACAAACATGTCAACGCACCGGCAGCTTCGTCAGAAGTTTTGGCTTTAAGAACTTCAGTCAACAAGGCCCAAACAAAATGCAAAATATGTGGAATCAAGATAAAGGATTCGGGCTCAACCACATCTAATTTTTTCAGGCACCTAAAAACGCACACTGATAGGTTAGCAAACATGTTTAGCTCAGCATTGGCCATCGAACGTTCGCTCGCTAGACGTTAGGAAAAGATAATTGAGCGTTTGTTTGTATGTCAAACTTGTGGTAGTCGATTTACGTAATCATTTATGTCCCGCTGGTTGCCGCTGCAATAATTATTAACATTAGACTCTAACTCAGAGTCTTGACTTGGACTCTAGCTCAAAGACACCTATACATCAAAGACACTAGAAAAATGGTCACGTTACCTTGGAGACCATCACAGTGGGCACCAGAACCTTCTCGGAGATAGTTGTGCTAGATCTGGTGTACGTCCTGGCATCTGATCTGAGGTCAGCACTGTGGAGGGCGCCAACTGATGTTCTGGCAACATCTCTTGAAGCAACAGTGACCGCCTCTCTCCTCTCCGTCCCGCCTCCCCTCCCCGAAGCGGGAACCTGGCGTGGAGCATTCTCTCGGTTGGCTCTGGTGACGGACCGGGACAGGTGTTTGATGCCGTGCCTGGTGGGCAGGTTGGGCAGGTGCAGCTGTGAGACTTTGTCGCTGCCTCCTTGCGGGGAGCGGCCGGTCTTGACAACAGCCTGCTGCTGAGGAAGGTGATTGGATGCTGAGGAAAGACGGGAAGTGACATCAGTGACTCTGGCAAATTAACTAGTTTGGAAGATCCGTTTAATCCTTTTAAAATTTTCAAGGTTCACCATTAAAATACAAGTCAGCTGGAAACATTAAAATTCAGCGAAAGACGATGTTTTCTGTCAGCTCACAGAGCTAACATGTAGCTTCATTAGGTAGCAATCTACAGCTGATAATATTTGCAAGCAACACGTATCATTTAAGCCAGCAAATCAACGGTTGTCGGCTCAAGAATTAAGAATAGTGGTGAGTGAGTGGTAAATCTGGCATAGTTAAAGGGTAACCACGTTTTTTTCCAACCCTATTTCCTTATATTTTGGTGTCTATGTGACTGATGGGAACAAAAATCTTTGAAACTGGTCCAGTATTGAGAGAGAACGTTGTGAGCAGCAGCTGTGAATGTAACCTTATAGGACAGATGTTCAGCAGCAGTTAGCGTCCTCTAAAAGTTCTGACAGACTCAGATTATTAAGTGTCTGACAACATTATGGAAAGGATCCTTACAGAGATAGACCTTTTTTCAAACAGTATAATCCTCTTTGTTTAACCAGAAACGGCCCCAAGATCGCTATCACTAAACCTACCAGACTCCATGTAAATAAACAATATTTTTAACGTCTATAGAGCCAGAACATTTTCACGTGTAAATCGATACATTATTTGTTTATTTCAACCAAAACTAGAATTGTGAATGTTGGAAAAGCGGAAAGACGAACCAAGACAGCTTTGGATAGTTTTATTTAGTTTCTGTCGACTGTCAAAGTTTGTTTAATCATGATAAAATGACATAATTGACAATTAGATGGAGTCTAGTGGCTTTTGTGAACAAAATAACAATGCTTTTTTGCTGTTTTATAAAGCCCAATAACTTACATTGTAGCTTGTTCCGCAGACTGCAGCCATCTCGCTTAATACTGGACCAATGTCAAAGATGTTTGTTCCCATCAGTAACATAGGAAAATAGGGTCCAGGTTGAGAAAAAAAACTATGTTACCCTTTAATGTTGTAAACTGCTTACATGTTGTGCAAGAATAGTATATAATAAAGTCAAAAGTGGAAAAGAAGAGAAAGCTGTTTAAATGCTGGCATGTTGGAGAATAGTTCTTACAGGCACAGATTTTAGTAGAGCTCTTCAGAACCGTTTTGCAAACTGATTTAAGTGATCCATGTCATATTTGAGGCTGACTGACTCATCTGCATTAACACTTTGTTCAGTCTTGTGACTTTCCAGACCAACACGATCCACAGTAAAGGGATTTCAGTTGGAATCTGTCTCCTCTGAGTAATTAGAAACCCCTCCGCTCCCCTCGTGAGAAAATAGCATTTAGCAGTCTTCTGTTGTAACTCTGCGGCCGGATGTCTACTCAAAAAACCAAAGGCAGTCTCCAGCAAGAAATGGCATTCTTTCCAACCACGAAAAACATATAAAACAACATCAGAGAAACCAGAACATAATTAGAACAACATCTATAAAGTAGACCACAATGTTTGGAGAGATTTCACATCACTGACACATGTTTACATCAAACTCATTTTGTCACGGTTTGATTTTTTTTTCATATTTTCTTTTGGAGATGTCACAAGTAGGTGTCAGAGCTGTTGCTTACAAAACTGCTAAATGAACTACCCAGAAAAGAATTGCTTACCTGCCTTGGCGTTCTTCATGCAGACCCGTCCGTTGCCGTAAAGGCCGTGCGGGCAACGGCCGCAGACGTAGCCCACGTGTGGCGGCCTGCGGTTGATGCATTGAACCCCGGGGAAGCAGGGCCTGCTGGCACACGTAGCGGACACATTCACAACCGGAGACTGACCAGATCCTGAGAGACACAAACTGGGATCAGTGCTGTATGTGTCCTCATCGTAGCAGCCAAGCAGAGTAGGGCCTTCTACGCGTCCATTAGGAAGTTTCTTGAATCATATTTTCCTCTAAACATGTTTTGGTAACACCTTATGTTACATGAATTATTCAAATACCTTAATTGATGTATTAATTAACGTATTGTTCCTGCATTAAGTCATGCATGAGAAACGTTTAATACTTGTACATATCTGATAGTTGATGAAGTAAATCCAGTTGGTAGACATTGTTGGAAACGTTGGGCTTACCTGAAGCTGATCCGCCACTTCCTGAAGGTGGGGCTACAGTGGATGTCTTGGCAATAGTGTTGCTGATTTTGGGCTGATCCGGCTTGACTCGGTCCGGTGTCGTTCCTGAGACGTTGTTGAAAGTGTCCGTGTTAGACGTGGATGGGTGAAGTTTAATTCCTGGGCTTCTTCTCAAAGCATTAGTGTTTGTTTGGGACAGGATTGGTGTAACTGCTGTGATGCTCTTGTTAGTTTCTGCCTGAGTGAGTGCCGGGTTCAGACTCATTCCTGGAATCCGTCTCCAAGTAGTGGTCTTAGTTTGTGATCGGTTCGGGTCAATCCTTGGAATAGTCTTCTCAGCCTTTGTCTGCAGGGAGCTACCACTTGAGGTATTCCGGAAAGTGTCTGTCTTTCCTATGGGTGGCTGCTGTAGAACATGTGGTATTTTGTAGAGCGTCGTACGAGAAGCAGATGTGGGAGGGACAGGGACTGACCTGGCGACTGCTGTATGAAGAAAAAACAGATTATTATTTAGTTTGCCTTTTATCTGACGCTCTGGAATCACTTGTCTCCTGGAAGGGTCAAAAGTTTGTTTTTTTAATAACAAGACGGACGCTCAGCATGAGACGAGTTTGTGTAAAGATCTCAACGAGGCATGACTACCACTATCGACACATTTTACAAGCCACGTGCGTAGCAGGAAAGGCTGACAGCAGGTCAAACACACCTGACTCTGATTTATCCTGCGTTAGCTCGGCAAACATGTCTTGCTTATATCAAATACAACAGAGGCAGATTACATCGTCACAAAGTAATTCTCGAAGAGTTTTAAAACGGAGCTTATTTCTTCTGATCTTTAAAAAACTACTTCAGTAGCATTTGTAGTTTTAAAGAGACGTGCTGTCTATTAACTTGTTCTAATCGTCTTAAATGGCGCATGGTGGCACTGGTTTTTCTTGCCTTTCTGTATTCAGTTTTTAATTGACTTTATTGGAAAGAAAGCCCCAGCTCTTGATGGACACGTGAAGTTGTGTATATTTTGCACCAAACTAAACAAGGACGTGATCCTAAAGTGCCTTTGCTGAAGATCAGAGAACTGAAGAGTTAAGACAAACCAAAAGAGCATGAGGGAATCCAAGGACCCCTCCGCCATGAGTGTGTTTTAACAAAGTTCCATAAAAATGACAACAAAACTATACATTGCTGACAGTAATTTATGCTGTGTGCTGCGTTGTGAGCCAAATGTTCCATTAGGGACGATAATGTCTTGAAACGTACACCTCGTGTGACTCACTTCATCTAGATCAGGGGCTACGGGCCAGACTGGAAAACAACAATCACATCAAGGGCATGTATAGTTTACTGAAATGCTTCATTTAAAGGAACACGCCGACTTATTGGGAATTTAGCTTATTCACCGTAACCCCCAGTAAGACAAGTCCATACATACCCTTCTCATCTCCGTGCGTGCTGTAACGCTGTCTGACGGCTCCAGCGGCATCAGGCCAGCACAGAACATGCAGGTGAATGGTTCCAGTAATCCTACTGCTCCCAATAAGTGACAAAATAACACCAACATGTTCCTATTTACATGTTGTGATTTGTAGAGTCACAGCGTGTACAAAAAATAACGTAACATGAGACACAGCCATCTTCTAACTGTAAACAAACCGGGAACTATATTCTCAGACGGAAGAATATAGTACTTGGGTGGAGTGATATGCTCGCAGCAAGCCTGTCTGAGAATATAGTTCCCGGTTTGTTTGCTGTTAGAAGACGGCTGTGTTTCATGTTACGTTGTTTTTTGTACACGCTGTGACTCTACAAATCACAACATGTAAATAGGAACATGTTGGAGTTATTTTGTCACTTTTGTCACAATTTGGAGCAGTAGGCTATTTGGAACCAGTTACCTGCAGGATCTGTGCTAGGCTAAGCTAATGCTGGAACCGTCAGACAGCGTTACAGCACGCACGGAGATGAGAAGGGTATGTATGGACTAGTCTAACTCTGGGGGTTACGGTGAATAAGATAAAGTCCCAATAAGTCGGCGTGTTCCTTTAAGAGAAAAAGTCAAATATTTGCATGTCTCATATAGCTTTCTCACTTACAGTTTGGGCCTTATAAAGCCCCAAAAAAGTCAGCAAAAAAGTTACTTAGCCATGATCGAAAAAACAAAACTGATGAAAAAAGCAACAAAAAAAGCTGGAAAAAGTGTCAAAAAACATTGAAGAAAGTGCCTAAAGCATTGAAGAAAAGCACCAAAACCGTTGAAAAAAAGCAATAATAATATGCTGAAAAACTAACAAAAACGTAGGAAAAAAATAACAAAAACTCGGTAGGCCAAAAATGACGTGTGCCTAAATTGATATGCGGGCTGGTTCAAAGTCTGCGAGGGGCTGGGTTTGGCCCCCGGGCCTCGGGTTTGACACACGTGATCTAGATAGTCCCAATACAAACGCAAATACCGGAGAGCATTTGCAACTGCTATCAGCCCCAGGTTTGTGTGTTAATACACAAGGTCTGCATTTATTTGGCGTGCACCCTGTCGAACGTTGTGTTGTGCACCACAGCGACGGCAGCCAATCACAAACGTTATTCTCTGTGAACCTGTCACCACACTGAGGGGCCGATCAGCGGTTAAATATATTTTTAAATGATTCTGTGTTATATTTAAGGGTACTTTGCTAAGATACAGTTTACTTTTAATGATGCACGCTGATGATTAACGCACGAGCATTGTCTCGCCAGCTGTCCTGATAAAAAGGTAAATTAAGCCACAGTTGTATCATATCACACCTTAAACATTGGCACAGTACGCTCATGCTTACCTGTACATACTGTCCCATTTCCCAGCATGCCTTTGGGGCATGGGCCGCAGACATAGGAGCCGAAGCTGTTGAAGCACTGGACTCCTGGGAAACACGGCTTCCTTTCACACTCATTGATATCTTCCAGGCATGTTACACCTGCAACAACAATAAACACACAGGGACTAGTTTCTCCAATCCTAAACCATACCTGTCATATGTGCTGGAAGAGAAAGAAAAGACGCAAGTAAAACATGTGGACTTAAAGTACAGTACTGGAGTATATGTACTGAGTTACTTTCCACCACTGCCTGTGATTGATCCTCTATGCCTCCGAATGTGTAACTTCTTACCTCTCAGCCCCGCAGGACACTGGCAGCGGTACCCACCGCCGGCCGTGTTGATGCATCTGCCGACCGTGCACGGCGCTGAGAGACATCCGTCCACGTCCTCGCCGCAGAGATCGCCCTGCGTTCCCTCGGGACACACACACAGGTACGTCCCGCTGCCGGCCGGGAAACTGACGTCCGTCACGCAGGTACCTCCGTTCTGACAGCCGCACGGCACCACGTCAATCTGTTAAAGAGGGAAACGCAGTGGTGGGATGTAACTAAGTAAATTTACTCCAGTACTGTACTTAAGTCCAAATGTTGAGGTACTTGAGTCTTTTCTTTTTCGACATCTATACTATGACTTTATGTTTTATCTTCCCTCTGCTCTTCTTCTCCAACCCTACCTCTGCGGTGAAGCTGCTCTGGGCGTTGCACTCGTCCGACAGCGTAAAGCGAAAGGATTGGGGCCCCCCCCTGTCCCCAGGGAGCGATGGGACCCTCCAGATGAGGAGGCCGGCGGGGGAGAGGAAGGCCCCCTGCGGCCCCTCCTCCAGCTGGAAGAGGAGCGCTGAGCCCTCGGGGTCTGATGCTGCCAACTGGAAGACAAAGTTCTCTCCGGCGAACGTCCGCAGGCGGCTCTGGGGCCGGAGGAACGCCGGCGGCTTGTTGACTGGAGACAGAGGATCAAAACGTGAGTCCAGAGGACAAATAGAAGCACATGCTGAAAGCAACAAAAAGGTTAGAAAACGACAAAACAAGTTACAAAAACATTGAAAAAAAGAGACACAATCGTCGAAAAGATGCAACAGAAACATCATGAAAGCTACAAAAAAATTCCAAAAAAGCGACAAAACGTCGCAAAAAGCGACAAAAATGTCAAAAAAGTTAAACACAAGCATCAAAGCGTCCACAAATGCTACAATGATGTTGGAAAAAGTGACAAAACATCAAAAACAAAGCGTCACATTTCCTGTCCTGAAATAAACTCTTGACAAGCGTTTGGCAGAAACATCCGTCCAGGCTGTTCCTGGAAGAACCGACACACAGGGGGTTTCCAACTTTTCTGTCCGAATGGAGCTCTCAACAGCGGATACTTAAACAAGATCATGTAGCGTCCACTAACTGAGATCATGCTTCCCCCCACAGATGTTAAATAGGAAGAAAGTGACGGTAATCCCAGGAAACACCAGCTCAGCATGACGCTCATATGTTCAGAAACTGATTAATAAGATTATTGCTATTACTGAATTCCTAACCGAACTCTTTAGAAAGATCTGGCAACATGGTGAGGTAACCCTCTAGATCACACATGTCCCACTCGAGGCCCATGGGCCAAATCTGGCCCCTTGCAGATTTTGATCTGAATAAAGCTATCAAAAGCCGTCTTGGTTCATCTTTCCACTGTTCCAACAATCACTCCTCTGGTTTGGTTGAAATAAACCCTTAATTCACCCATTTACATGTGGAGATATGCTGGCTCTATACACGCTAAAAGTCCTGATTATTTAAATGGAGTGTGGTGGAAATATGCTGGCTCTATACACGCTAAAAGTCCTGATTATTTACATGGAGTCTGGTGGAGATATGCTGGCTCTATACACGCTAAAAGTCCTGATTATTTACATGGAGTCTGGTGGAGTTTGGTGATGGTGATGGTGATTTCGGGGATTTCGGTTTCATGTTAAACTAAAAGGATCTTACTCTTTAACTAAAAGGTCTATCTCTGTAGGGGTCCATCCCATAATGTTGTCAGACACTTAGAATAATAATCTGAGTCTGTCAGCAGCAACAACAGAACTTTTAGTGGACTCTAACTGCTGCTGAACATTAGTCCTGTAGGGTTACGTTTTAGATCGGTTCACAGCTGCCGGTTACAGCTCAATACTGGACTAATTAAAAGATTGTTGTTCCCATCAGACACTTCCACACAATGACATGGGGACATAGGGACCAGGTTGAAAAAACCTAAGGTACCCTTTAAGTTAGTTACAGCTGTTACAGCTGCACTTTTACAATTGACTTGTTGTTTGACTTGTGGTTTGTGAAGTGTAACTCAGGATAAATGTCAAGTCTTTGTCACTGTGCTAACCAACCATATGATTTACCCCCCCTCTGTCTCAGTGCGGTTAAACGACAGGTCAGGGCATGCTGGGAAACTTAAACCTCCGCTCCTTTGATCTGCTGATGGGGACAAACAGGACCGCAGCTGGACGGCTACCACGGTAACAGACTACCACGGTAACTGGTGCACTGATGCAGCAAAATAAATACTTTTTCACACTGTCTACACTACTACACTTTGGTTAAACTTTGGTTTTATGAGGTTTTGCAACCAGGACAAAGTGCAGTGTTACAGCAAACCCAACCAAATAAAAAAAACACCGTCTGCTGAGCTATAGGTGTGAAAGCGCCATAAGTTGTTTGTACCTTGATTGACAGACCAGGTGAATTTGGAGGTGTCCGGGTCACAGAGGAGGCAGGGGCTGCTGGGGCTGGGGACTCGGTCTGCAAAACACATCCCCTCGATGTTACACGTCCTCTCCTGGGAACCACAGACGGAGAGCAACAACAGGTTTAAACTGGTTTCATATTCACGCAACGGTGTTAAAAATGCTGACCGCTTCCAGAATTTACAACATTATAAAACACACATTTTTCAAGCTCGTGTTCCCCTTTTTGTGGTTTTTCTCTGGAGAATCAGGTACATAACAAGAAATCAGCTCTAGATATTCAGGGTTTTTCCTGCCAGTATAAGTTTTAGGTGCAGCAGCCAAGCCGTTTTTGTCAGCTGAATGAATGGGAAATGTGGCATGAGTGGTATCTACGTATAATCTAAAGTTTTAGACACATATGATAACGCTCCAAAATTATGTTAAATTGCATATTTTGTTTATTGAAAAACATCACATTTTCTTGAGGAAAGACTCCTAAACTCCCACGCCAAATTTGTGCACCTAACTCTCAGATAAACCTGGGGGAAAATGCTGGATATTCATCATGTTCTCCATCTCTACTTCAGGTAATTCAGTTTCAGCACATGCAGATGTCTCTGTGTGTTTCTGCAGCGTTTGCTCCAGGTAAGGTGACATTTTGTCCCGTCTCCATTCCCATAAATAGCAGTTCCAGTAACAGCAGCCATGGAGAATAACACTTTTTTATTGTATGCGAGTTACCTTCAACTTACAGAGTCCTGAGCGCGATGCCTCGCAGACTTGGCACACGCCATCGTAGATGGTCAGCACCTTGGCTTGGCTGTACTGGGAGCCGTCGTTGGTGACCTGGGACAGGAAAGAGAGGTGGGTATCATGTTGCACCCTTAGAAAGAAACGACTGCCTGCTTTTGTGGTAACTTTATTCTCCCCGGTAGAGCATTTCTTTCATAGTATAGTTTCAACAAAGTAGTCACACAAAACTCCACAGTCAGGCACACTGAAGACGTATAGTTTCACTCAGAATTGTCATAAATAAACAAATAAACAGTGAATGAAGATTAACAGTATAACATCTTTGTAGCTCCGCAAACACTCTCCTGTAGATTTTTAGCTTCATGGAATTTCTATACTGTATATGCTCTGGTGTTTCCCCCTCGTAGTGGTGTAAATGTAAAAGCTTCTGACTAAACAGCCACCAAACAACAAACATGAAAAGATCGTAGATGTTACCTTGATCTCCCAGCGTGCGTACGGTTTGTCGTCCATCATGAAGTCTTCTGTGTTGACGGCGGTGTTGCTAAGAGACGGCACGGCGCAGTCTAAAGCCTTGGAGCTCAGGAAGGTGGCTTTGGTTCTCTGTTTCTCCCCTGGAACCCAAACTCCGTTCATGTACTGTGGAGACAGACACACACAATTCAGGGCTGTGTGTAGGCGATAGGCAGTCACAATGAGTAAAGCTACGTTAATAGATGGTAAGAAATGCAGAAAATGGTAAAGAAAGTGTCAAACACTTTACCAAAATCCAGACAAAAATGCCAGAAAAGTGAAAAACGTAAAAAAAAAAAAAAATCGCCGGCAAAAGGTCAAAAACAGTTGAAACCTTTTCCAGATTGGTCAGGGCCGCCTCTGGCCCCACCTTTGACCTTTGACCTTTCCTCACCTTTAGTCTGCTGGCGTGGCAGCCGAGGTCGGGAGAGTCGATGAAGCCGAGGCCGAAGACTCGAACGTTGCGACAGTTGAAGGCTCGGATGTCACACAGACCGCCATTCTCCAAATCTGTTACCTCTACTGGCTGGCCTATCAGAGGAGAGCATTCATTACAGCAGATAATCAAAATACAGATTATTACTTATACTTACTTATTATTATACTTACTTAATACTTATTAGCTGTGTTATTCCCTACATATTGTTTATTAAATAGTAAACTATATAGGGAACGACCAAACCAGATTTCAGACACTCGCTGAACATTTCTAACCATCGTAGCGTCAGTAGATGCTCCGACGGAGGCATCATGTAAACAAAGCGAGCACTCCTCTTCTGCGAGGAGAATAGTAAAAGGTTGTATTTTATTTATTTCTGGAAATGATTTCCTTTCCTTTGTTTTAAACTCAACAATTTTAGCAGAACACTGAAAGCAGCAGAACTGAGAACACTTTAGTATCTGTTTATTTATCGCGATATTCAACAACATTATCCAATATTTTCCTCGTACCGCGCAGCCCTAGTAAAGACATACAGTAATAATTGACCTTCTGAGCCCGTTAAGGGTCAGAACAGCAGACACTCACTGATGGCCAGGCTGCAGTCGTAGAAGCTGTGGCTGGGATCGCACTGGCAACCCCACTCCATACACTCTCCGTTTCCGTTGCAAAAGTTGGGGCAGCGCAGCGCCGTCACCACCTCCTTGGACGTTCCCGGCAGACCAGCCACCTCCGAGGCTCTCCGGGTCCGGTTCTCCAACAGCCTCTTCTCGCACTCGTTCTCCAGGTACGGCAGCAGGGCCTCCTCCCAGCCCAGGTCGTCTTTGAGCTGCAAGTCCAGCATGCAGAGGTCCACCGCCTCATCCAGGCGCCGTCCCAGCAGCCCGCGGCACACCGCGCCGACAGTGGAGTTGGCCAAGGCTATCTGGCACACTTCCAGAGCTTTGGCCGAGGTCAGGCCACTGGGTGTGGGCCAGCGGGGTCCCGCCGCCGGCCGGGCCTCTGCCGAGTGGTCCTCGGGGAAGAAGTAGGCAAAGTTCTCCAGATCGGCCGCACTGAGGCTCTGAGTGGCGAAGACAGGCTGGAAATCAGACAACGCCTGTCTCTGCGGCCTGGAGAGCAGAAGATCCTCCCGGAACCCGCTGTCTGGTTCGAGATCGCCCTTGCTGTTTGGATAGTTCTCGCTGTGAAACCAAAGGTGCCTCCGCCCCAGAGGATGGCTGTTGAAGGCAGACGTATCCAGGATGCTTTCCTCTCTCTCTGGACTCTGGATGTATTCCACCGTTGTGTCCATCGAGGGGAACACAGATGTGTAATCCACGTTATCGTATGATGTGCAGTCGGAGTGAGCGGAAGGACTGTACAAGTTCTTCATCGCTCGGCTGGCGTGGTGAGAAGCGCTGTATCCTTTCTGGCAAGCGCAGAAAGGCCTCCGGACCTCCTGCGTCGTCCCAGGAGGGGTCCTGTCAAATAGACTCTCCCCGGGAGCTATCCTAACACACACACACACACACACAGACACACACACACACACACACAAGCGTGCACACACACACACACACACACACACACACACAGAAAGGACCACCACAGAAACAATTAGCTCAGGTTGCGTCCCCCACTAACATGTTATTAAGTTGCTAAGACAGTGTGAGATTTTTTAGTACCTCCGAAATCTTAGTATGAAGCCAATAGTACGTACGTTGCTTACTATTTCCAGTGAAATATTAAAGTAAGCAAACCACTGGACCCTACACCGGCATAAGAATCCCACAATGCAATGTGGTAGTAACAACAACATTCGAAACGGACAGAAACCAAGGCAGCTCTGCAACGTCAGCACGCTTTGATTTATAATGATAAATATAAAAATCTGTGGTTTTGTCACCTGTTGGTCTAGTTGCTAACCTTTTTCAGTAACTTAAGCCAAACCAAGTCATGATGGAGCTATAAAAGCTCTGTGACTGACCTCCAGTATTCTATGAAGCGCTGCAGTCCGTCGGGACCGTAGGAGCCCCCGTCGGAGCCCCCGTCGGAGCCCCCGTCGGAGCCCCCGTCGGAGCCCCCGTCGGAGCCCCCGTCGGAGCCCCCGTCGGAGCCCCCGTCGGAGCCGTGGAAGTCGTTGTTGCCGTTGTGGTCGAAGGTGCCGCAGAGGCCTCGCGTGTTGCCGTAGTCACCGCTGGGCGCCCGGACGGACAGGCTCATCCCCCAATCGCCAACATCGGCCCTAACAAAGGCCCCGGAGGGAAAGATCAACTACAAGGGGAGAGTTACACCCAGCAGCTCATTAACATTATCTCTGAAACATTTAGATTCTGAAAGAGATGTTCATTCTTGAAATGTATAAGATTTAGATTTGATTACATCCCTCATGCAACAGTCAGGGTGTTGTTCAGCCAGGAACGCAGCCAATGATGTAGGGCTGCACGATATGAGGAAAATATGCAGTAATGTTGTTGAATATTGCAATAAATAAATAGATATTGAAGATCATTTTTGGGCATTTTTCCGCCTTCAATCAGAGAGAGAGGGGGAAGACATGCAGGAAACCGCTTTGAGCGTCTAACGCATTCTGGTGAATTCTTCTGCAACAATTTATATTGAAAATGTCTTTGTTTATGGAAAGGAAATTATAATAGTTTTTTGAGGTGGCTTGCACTGGCCAGTTTTGATTATTGGGGGGGTCGTAACTCCCCCATCCCCCTTGTAAATTACGCCTATGCCCCAGGTACGGTGGCCGGGAAGTGCAATGCAACATTACAAAGAACGAAACACTTTTACAAAGCTCGAGACAAATTTACATTTTGGAAAACAAATTTACATTTTGGAAAACAAATTAACATTTTGGAAAACAAAATAACATTTTAGAAAACAAATTAACATTTTGGAAAACAAAATAACATTTTAGAAAACAAATTTACATTTTGGAAAACAAAATAACATTTTAGAAAACAAATTTACATTTTGGAAAACAAAATAACATTTTAGAAAACAAATTTACATTTTGGAAAACAAAATAACATTTTAGAAAAAACAAATTTACATTTTAGAAAACAAATTTACATTTTGGAAAACAAAATAACATTTTAGAAAACCAATTTACATTTTAGAAAACAAATTTACATTTTAGAAAACAAATTAACAAGATGCAAAACACTTTTACCGGTCCCGAAACAAATTTACAAATGACAGATTCTTTACGGAAAGGGAATGTACCACATACCGGAAGTGATGAGGTGTTGTTGGTGAGCGCAGTCAATTTGTGTTGTTGTGAGTATACGGCGTGAATAAAGTTCATGGTGACTTTACTGGTCGGTGTTTGGAGTTTTTAAAGGACGCGGACCTAACGGAAACATTGGAAAAACAGGGAACGTATCGACAGCCGCGGCCGGATCGAAGGTACAGCGGGGGGCAGCTGAGTCCGTCTGCAGCTGCAGGACCTGGAGCTCACTGCCCATTCCTGGGAGCCAAAACCGACACCACGCAGCTGGAGACCCGGGCCGTATTGCTGGGCCCGCTGGAGGGAAGGGATCCCCGGGAGAATCAGATCCAGGACTGAGCGGAGCGGACTGTCACAACCTGCTGAAGTTTAAATCACAGGTTTCCTAAAGGGAGTCTGGCGGGACTCGGACTGTGGATGACGAAACATGACTTTAAGTCTCGTTAAATAAATAAATACATGCAGAAATAAATGAATCATTAGTGGGGGAGTGAGCCTGGACATTTCAGTCTGTTTAAACTTCACTTTGAAGCAGAACCTCTTAGTTCAGAAGGGTGAAGTTTCCGTTTGTACTCATATCTGTGAACTGATTATAATAAATATTCTTTGTATTAACACATTAATTAGTCTCTTTGTCTTTTTTGTTTAAAAAAACTAGAACATCTAATGATATTTTGACGATTTATAGTGATTTTTATTTCCGTTAGACCTTTGCCTACATTGACGCTGATGCATTAAAGACGGCCCATAGACAGTATATAAGGCAGTGCCTCCCCTGTTCCAAGATGGCGGCTCTATTGACGCATTCGATCCATGTCCATAACTGCCGTAGTCAAGGCGACATGTATACAACACCTCATCACTTCCGGTATGTGGTACATTCCCTTTCCGTAAAGAATCTGTCATTTGTAAATTTGTTTCAGGACTGGTAAAAGTGTTTTGCATCTTGTTAATTGGTTTTCTAAAATGTAAATTTGTTTTCTAAAATGTTATTTTGTTTTCCAAAATGTAAATTTGTTTTCTAAAATGTAAATTTGTTTTCTAAAATGTTATTTTGTTTTCCAAAATGTAAATTTGTTTTCTAAAATGTTATTTTGTTTTCCAAAATGTTAATTTGTTTTCCAAAATGTAAATTTGTCTCGAGCTTTGTAAAAGTGTTTCATTCTTTGTAATGTTGCATTGCACTTCCCGGCCACCGTACCCAGGCGTCCAGTACGTAGATGTTAAAGTGTTCTCAGTTCTGCTGCTTTCACTATTCTGCCAAGAACAACAAACTGCTTGTTGAATTTAAAACAAATGAAAGGAAATCGTTTCCAGTGTTCTTTTATTGAACAAATTGAACATTGAATTGAATATTAAAGGCACTAAAAAAAGAATTACAATTACATTTTTACAGTTTTCTATGGATATTTTCTTTCAACTAACTCTCTGTGTGTCTTCGGCGATATGTCGCAGCCTTTCACGTTATGCTTATTGCACCAGTTGATATTGTGATGACGATAAAAAAAAACGTTATATTGTGCAGCCCTACAATGATGCTCCCTGGGAAGCAAATAGTAATTTTCCCAAACAAATCTGCACCCATTTCAAAAGGTTGGGATACCTACGGTGACCTTCTTCCCCTGGTGGGACTCCAGCACCCTGACTCGACTGCCCTCCTCGTCACCGAGGTTCTTCAGGGTCAGCTGTGGCCGGGTTTCCTGCGGCCGGCCATTGCACATGTCGAAGACGGCGATGTCGTTCCCCTCTCGCGCCGCAACGCCGCAGTTGCAGGCGACCGTGTAGTGTCGGCTGCCGCAGTCCCACTGGCGAGAGTGGACCTCGAACTCCCTGACGATGCTCCGGTAAAGAACAAAGGTGCCGGTCTGGTGGTTTTCATATCGCCTGTACACAGCAGATTGACAGAAGCTTATAAAGATATGTCAATATCTGAGTTAATCTGGTGTTTTATAAGGCCTAACTTTTATACGCCTGCTGATAACTGAGTTTAAGAGGTAAATTACTTAACGGTTACTTTGGTTTTTTTTCAGCCTGGACCCTATTTTCCTGTTTTTGTGTCTAAGTGACTGATGTGAACAATCTTTGACATTGGTCCAGTAGTAGGCGAGATGAAACAAGCTACAATGTAAGTTATCAGGCAATTGGGCACCTTCAATTTATATCCACAAAAGTTCTTGTTTTGCAGCTGACAGACTCAGATTATTATTTTAAGTGTCTGACAACATTATGGAATGGATCCCTACAGAGATAGACCTATCTGTTAAAGAGTAAGATCTTTTTTTTAAACAAAAACATCTACAAAATTGCTATCACCAGACTCCATGTAAATAATCAGGACTTTTATCATCGTAAAACACACTTCATTCAAAGTGGACAGAAACTAAATAAAACTATCAAAAGCCATCTTGGTTCATCTTTCTACTGTTCCAACAATCACCACTCTGGTTTGGTTGAATAAACTCTTAATTCACCCATTTACATGTGGAGATATGCTGGCTCTATACACGCTAAAAGTCCTGATTATTTACATGGAGTCTGGTGGAGTTTGGTGATGGGGATTTCGGGGCTGTTTCATGTTAAACTAAAAGGATCTTACTCTTTAACTAAAAGGTCTATCTGTATAGGGATCCTTTTCATAATGTTGTCAGACACTTAGAATAATAATCTGAGTCTGTCAGCAGCAACAACAGAACTTTTAGTGGACGCTAACTGCTGCTGAACATTCATCCTGTAGGGTTACATTACAGCCCAGGTCACGGCTGCTGGTTACAACCTTCTTGCTTAATACTGGACCCGTTTCAAAGAGTTGTTCCCATCAGTCACTGACACACAAAAACATGGGGAAATAGGGTCCAGGTTGAAAAAACCTGAACTTACCCTTTAAGAGGTAAAGTTACCTGCCATCCAGAGTAATGACGTGCGGGTCAGTCAGAGAGTAGCAGATGGAAGTAGGAACATCCTGGACAGTGACCTGCGGGCAGAGGTCAGAAGAAGAGAATTAGGGGCCCTCCACCCTGTGACCCTGTGACCCCGGGCTTTGATGTTTGCTACAGGCCAATCAGAGAGACGATCTGGATGTCTAACACACGTAATAATAGCTTGTTGGGATGCAACTAATGACTATGTAGAGCAGCGCTCTTTAACTCTTGTCGACCATGAAACTTCCTCCCGGGTAAAAAAAAAATCAGGAAAATTAACCCTTTTTTTCTGAAGTTTTTCTGGAGGGTTGTGTAACTTTTTTTTACGCTTTTTTTCACTACCACCAGAGTCACCACTAACATCGACCTACTGGCTTAACATTTCTTTTTTGAAATCATGGTCAGTCAAGCTCATTTATATGAAATTACACCTAATTTCTGAGTGAAAAAAAGATGAGATTATGAAAATGGGATGTGTAATCACAGACTGTCAAAGTTTAGTCAGAACACTGTTAAAAAACCATTTCATTGTTTTTTCA
This sequence comes from Perca schrenkii, assembly GCA_025617405.1. Classification (NCBI taxonomy): domain Eukaryota; kingdom Metazoa; phylum Chordata; class Actinopteri; order Perciformes; family Percidae; genus Perca; species Perca schrenkii. The sequence goes on along the minus strand of CM046810.1, from coordinate 18,123,779 downwards.
AATGCTATAAAATGTTATAGAACACCCCAAAACACTTGGATGATTATATCACACTGCTGTTATTCTTAATTTAGTTTTGGACCCTGCTGGAATGCCAGAGGCAGGGGCGGAGACAGACGTTGTAAACATTCGGGGCCAAACCCATGGGGGTGTCCGGGAGGCATGCTCCATTTACAGCAGCTATATAAATGCCTAAAAATCTGTCCATCATTTGGAAAACATGATAGTTGTAACACAGTAATTATTTTCAACGTTTGTTGCTTTTTTTTGGCGCTTTTGTCATAATTTTTTGTCAGGCTGTTGAGATTTTTTTCAACACTTTTTTTGCGACATTTTTCAGTCTTTTCACCATGAATGTGAACTACATGAATAATCTATGACTCCATGCAGACCTTTGGTTTCATTTCAACTCACTCTCAGAGACGTTGGGACGTAACTTCTCCAGAGTCGTGGTGCGCCGGGTCCGGGCAAAACACCAATCAGACTCGGCCGGTTTCCATCTCGCGTGAAGTCAGTGACGGCGGTTAGAAGAAAGGTCGCTCGGCCGCAGCTGCCTTCGCTGCAGGCGTCAGGCTGGAGCTCCACCTGGCAGGCGGACAGCGCCACGTTTGGGGCCTCGTGTCCCAGGCGGTCTGTGGATGTCAACAAAGCAGTGAGTTAGTGTTAACGGACGGCACGCAGCTGCCTGCAGGGCTGTAATAATGTCTTCCTGAGCCGGCTTTGATGTGATGATGTACAGGGCAAGTCAGAGCATAACAGAAGAACCCAAAACAAGCTGCGGGAAATAGCTGTTGTTCTCTTGTACTCTCGTAGAGCCTGGCGCAGGTGCCTTTAGGGCGTGTCCAAATCCACTTTTGCTAGTTTGACGGCGGAAAAAAGGGTCTGTGTGCCGAGGGCATGGTTCTAAAGGGTTGTACTTAGTGTCTTGATTAATCAGAGGTGTGTTTTGGGCGTAACATGCAATAAACCAACCAGAGAGTCATCTCCCATTCCCTTTAAAAGCCAGGCGCGTTGTGCAAGATAGGGCCCCTAATGTCATTGTTTATATCTGCTGTCCTGTGTCCTGAGTCTGGAGATATTGTTGATGTTGATAACTCTCAAGTCCAAAGTTTGAGCTACCCTCTAAGAAATAAATTACAGAATAAGTTCTGGCAGCTCATTTTCCCGGACTTTGTCCTGTAAATAAAAACAGAAATGTTTTGTGTAGCCTCAGTAAAAATACTCAACATTTTCTCATACAAAGCTGCAACTTCTGAAATGAACTGTTTGACCTGCGTTTCGTTCCATGTGTGCCTGCCCATTGTGTCTCTATAATAAAATGGAATTGAATGTCAGTATGGTGTTTCCCTGCAGGTCTGACCTGGGTCGTGGACGCTGAGAGCCAGATGGAGTCCACACTGGTGGCTGTAAACGGGGCCGTAGCAGGGGACAGGCACCGTGCTGTGCACGCTCACCTTGTGCTCTTTACCGTTCTCCGCTACGTGGAGCGAGTCTGGAGAAAACTGAAGAGAAACAGAGGGAGCAAAGAGCTGTCAGAAAAAGAGGTAGAATGCAGGTCAGTTCATTTTTGTCCCCTAAGGGAGGGGTCTTCAATGTTTTTTAGACCAAGGACCCTTGTCAAACTCAAAGACCCGCGGGCAAAATCTGGCCCCTCACAGACTTTAATCTGGCCTGCATATCAATTTTGGTTCACAATACATTTTGGTCTGCCTAGTTTTTGTAGCTTTTTCCAAAGTTTTTGGGTGCTTTTTTCTGTAAAGGCTGATGAACTTTGTCCACCAATAAAGTGACAAAAAACTTTGGAAAAAGCGACAAAAACTAAACGTTTCTTCAACATCAAATACAAAATCTGGCACCAACAAAGAGAAAAAAAGAAATCAAATTTTACTTTTTTTATTGTAAGGAAGAATCTTTCACTCCAAAAACATGTGCAGCTAACGAGTAACGAAGACACTGAGCGGAAATGTATCAGAGTAAAAGTCAAAGTTTCCAGAAATATAAACAACAAAGTACTGTGTTACATTACAACACTGCCCTCAAATGCTCCTCATGTTGGTGTAGAGTTCAAACGCAACACAAGAGTGTTTACCTTCAGTCCGGCGTAGAAACCCTCACTTTCTTTGGGAGGAGATCTGCTGTGGCTGGAGTTGGCTCGGAAAGTCGACACACTGCAGGAGAACTGCAGGGAAAACATCACTCTTTAACCCTAAAATCACGTGTCTATAAAGACAAAAGGTATAATACAACTTGTAGTGCCTCTATCAGGGTTTGATCCCTTAAACTTGAAAGTGATTTTCAAGCAAAAGCTAATTTTAAATTTCAACTGAAAATTAAATAATTAAATATTTCTGAGGCTACATTTTTATAGGGATGCAGGGGATATGCACTGAATATGCAGATAGTTTTAAACAATACAGGAGAATAATAATAATAATAATAATAATTTCCTTTATATTAAGACATTTGAGCCATTAATTGATGCAGAAAAGACAGAAATTCTAGCAGAAAAATTCAACAGAATGCAGGAAACACACCCCACAGATTCCAAACCAAAACGGGTCAGAAGTTTTTCCAAATGTCTCCGGTTTAAGGGCTCGGAAACATCAGAGCAGGGGGAATGAGAGGGGAAACGCCAGAGCAGGGGGAATGAGAGGGGAAACACCAGAGCAGGGGGAATGAGAGGGAAAACGCCAGAGCAGGGGGAATGAGAGGGGAAACACCAGAGCAGGGAGAATGAGAGGGGGAAACGTAGCAGAAGATATTCCTTTTTTTAACCGAAACGTAGCGGTGTAAACATAGCCTAAGAGAGCAGAACTTTTAACTCACACTTAGAAATGGAGATGACCTTTGACCCAAGAAAGCTGCCAAATCAACATGTGTTAGAGAAAGGCTCGGTGAGCGAGCCCAGCCCTCTGCAACATGTTCCAGACACAACTAATACAACCCAGGGGTCCAAATATGGACAGTCCACAGCTGTACGAGAAAATCTAATGACTCAATGTTTCCTGGAGAGAGATCATTTCTCCAGGAAATTTCTGAGGCTGTGCAGCAAAAGCTGTGCTGCAAAGAAGTGTGATTATAACAAATAATACTCCCAAACAGAAAAGAAATCAATGTTTTCAGGTTTGTTTAGGCTGAAAGAAACTCCATTAATGAGCAAGTAAAAGTCTGCAATGTTTTTGTTCCCGTGCGTGTGTGCGTCGGTCCATGTGAAAACAACTTCCCCAGAATTTACTGTGAAGATTTGAATGGAGAGGTTTAAATGGGAAGCATGTGGCTTAAGGCTTTCCCAACCTGCAACTGATTTAACTTCCCCCCCCTCCTCTTGTCTTCTCTCAATGGGACATGACACACGTTTGCATCTCTGCCTTTGCTTTGTACGGCTGAACCCAGGCGAAGAGAGCTCGGCTTGATCCCTGGCTTACTTTGCCCACTCGAGGGGTCAAAACCTGCGAAACTTTCCTCACGGTCTGGCAGGAATTACCGTTTCTCCGAGCCTGAAATGAACGCCATCCATCTCCACCACAGAGAAGGGCTTCAGTGTAGATTCCTGCCTGATCTCAGCCTTCATGCTGTGGCTGATGTGTCTGGCCCAAACCACCTGGAAGCCCAGCGGCTGGTTCCACGGCGGCGGGACGAAGGAGCACCTCAGGTGGACACTGTGGCCAATGAGCTCCGGGGTGATCAGCGGCCGGGACAACAGCGACGGGACGGCAGCTGAAAACACAGACAGCACTGATGTTAGGCTACATTTACATTGCTAGGTTAAACCAAAACGTAGCGGTGTGAATGTAGCCTAAAAACCACCCTGCTGAGGATTTCAGTTTGACAATAAAATAATAAAATTGAGATGTTCTGATACCGATACCAGTATCAGAAAAGCCTCCGATACCGCGGTAAATACTGGTATTGTTATCGGCAAGTACTGGAGTTTATGATACAACGTAATTTAGCCCAGAAGAAAATCTACTTTAAAGTAGTTTATTGATGTTCTTTTTCCGTTATGACTGACTGTCAAACTGGATAATAAAAGAAAGTTCTGTGTTTGTTCATGTTTCACAACTAGTTTAACAACAAAGATAGAAATCATATCACATCCACACAAGGATAGTAATATACAGCTGTTAAAACATGATAAATTATATGTTTAATAAGATCACGTGTAGTTTCAGAAGCCAACAGAATGTCTCACCTTTGCATCGACCGTTGACTTCTACCTCACCTGCTGGGCAGAGTCTGGCTCCCACATCTGGAGTAACTGAAACATGACATTTATCAGATTTCTGTCTTTATTACACTATTGTGGTGCACAAATATTGTCTGGTATGTTTTTATCAGATTTTATTTAAACTCAAATATCAGTATAGGTATTGGCCTAAAAGAAAACACATTCTCACTCCCATCGCAGTGAGAAAAAGCGATGCTTGGTCAGGTATCTTTGGCATTTGTTATTGACGCAAAAAGTCTCCTTCAGCGTCATATTGAGCCGCTCTTGGTCGGGACTCTTGGCGTCACTTTTTGATGATCTGGGTTGGGACGTACGTTTAACTGACACGGGACAGTTAGGTTTAGGGAAAAATGATAGGTGAGGTTATAAAATGTATGTTTTAGTGACATGTGGGACATGAACCCTGGTCTCCTGGGGGAAAGTCCTGGTTGTTTGAATCGGATTTTCAGTCTTTCATACTACTCTCTACTGCTGTCTCTCTACATACTACTTTCTACTGTTGTCTCTCTACATACTACTCTCTACTGTTGTCTCTCTACATACTACTCTCTACTGATGTCTCTCTACATACTACTCTCTACTGTTGTCTCTCTTCATACTACTCTCTACTGTTGTCTCTCTTCATACTACTCTCTACTGTTGTCTCTTCATACTACTCTCTACTGTTGTCTCTCTTCATACTACTCTCTACTGTTGTCTCTCTACATACTACTCTCTACTGTTGTCTCTCTTCATACTACTCTCTACTGTTGTCTCTCTACATACTACTCTCTACTGTTGTCTCTCTTCATACTACTCTCTACTGTTGTCTCTCTACATACTACTCTCTACTGTTGTCTCTCTTCATACTACTCTCTACTGTTGTCTCTCTACATACTACTCTCTACTGTTGTCTCTCTACATACTACTCTCTACTGTTGTCTCTCTTCATACTACTCTCTACTGTTGTCTCTCTACATACTACTCTCTACTGTTGTCTCTCTACATACTACTCTCTACTGTTGTCTCTCTTCATACTACTCTCTACTGTTGTCTCTCTACATACTACTCTCTACTGTTGTCTCTCTACATACTACTCTCTACTGTTGTCTCTCTACATACTACTCTCTACTGTTGTCTCTCTACATACTACTCTCTACTGCTGTCTCTCTACATACTACTCTCTACTGTTGTCTCTCTACATACTACTCTCTACTGTTGTCTCTCTACATACTACTCTCTACTGTTGTCTCTCTACATACTACTCTCTACTGTTGTCTCTCTACATACTACTCTCTACTGTTGTCTCTCTACATACTACTCTCTACTGTTGTCTCTCTACATACTACTCTCTACTGTTGTCTCTCTACATACTACTCTCTACTGTTGTCTCTCTTCATACTACTCTCTACTGCTGTCTCTCTACATACTACTCTCTACTGTTGTCTCTCTACATACTACTCTCTACTGTTGTCTCTCTACATACTACTCTCTACTGTTGTCTCTCTTCATACTACTCTCTACTGTTGTCTCTCTACATACTACTCTCTACTGTTGTCTCTCTTCATACTACTCTCTACTGTTGTCTCTCTACATACTACTCTCTACTGTTGTCTCTCTACATACTACTCTCTACTGTTGTCTCTCTACATACTACTCTCTACTGTTGTCTCTCTACATACTACTCTCTACTGTTGTCTCTCTACATACTACTCTCTACTGTTGTCTCTCTACATACTACTCTCTACTGCTGTCTCTCTACATACTACTCTCTACTGTTGTCTCTCTACATACTACTCTCTACTGTTGTCTCTCTACATACTACTCTCTACTGTTGTCTCTCTACATACTACTCTCTACTGTTGTCTCTCTACATACTACTCTCTACTGTTGTCTCTCTTCATACTACTCTCTACTGTTGTCTCTCTACATACTACTCTCTACTGTTGTCTCTCTACATACTACTCTCTACTGTTGTCTCTCTTCATACTACTCTCTACTGTTGTCTCTCTTCATACTACTCTCTACTGTTGTCTCTCTACATACTACTCTCTACTGTTGTCTCTCTACATACTACTCTCTACTGTTGTCTCTCTTCATACTACTCTCTACTGTTGTCTCTCTACATACTACTCTCTACTGTTGTCTCTCTACATACTACTCTCTACTGTTGTCTCTCTACATACTACTCTCTACTGTTGTCTCTCTACATACTACTCTCTACTGTTGTCTCTCTTCATACTACTCTCTACTGTTGTCTCTCTACATACTACTCTCTACTGTTGTCTCTCTTCATACTACTCTCTACTGTTGTCTCTCTACATACTACTCTCTACTGTTGTCTCTCTACATACTACTCTCTACTGTTGTCTCTCTACATACTACTCTCTACTGTTGTCTCTCTACATACTACTCTCTACTGTTGTCTCTCTACATACTACTCTCTACTGTTGTCTCTCTACATACTACTCTCTACTGTTGTCTCTCTACATACTACTCTCTACTGTTGTCTCTCTTCATACTACTCTCTACTGCTGTCTCTCTACATACTACTCTCTACTGTTGTCTCTCTACATACTACTCTCTACTGTTGTCTCTCTACATACTACTCTCTACTGTTGTCTCTCTACATACTACTCTCTACTGTTGTCTCTCTACATACTACTCTCTACTGTTGTCTCTCTACATACTACTCTCTACTGTTGTCTCTCTACATACTACTCTCTACTGTTGTCTCTCTACATACTACTCTCTACTGTTGTCTCTCTACATACTACTCTCTACTGTTGTCTCTCTACATACTACTCTCTACTGTTGTCTCTCTACATACTACTCTCTACTGTTGTCTCTCTTCATACTACTCTCTACTGTTGTCTCTCTACATACTACTCTCTACTGTTGTCTCTCTACATACTACTCTCTACTGTTGTCTCTCTACATACTACTCTCTACTGATGTCTCTCTACATACTACTCTCTACTGTTGTCTCTCTACATACTACTCTCTACTGTTGTTTCTTCATACTACTCTCTACTGATGTCTGTCTACATACTACTCTCTACTGTTGTCTCTCTACATACTACTCTCTACTGTTGTCTCTTCATACTACTCTCTACTGCTGTCTCTCTACATACTACTCTCTACTGTTGTCTCTCTACATACTACTCTCTACTGTTGTCTCTCTTCATACTACTCTCTACTGTTGTCTCTTCATACTACTCTCTACTGTTGTCTCTCTACATACTACTCTCTACTGCTGTCTCTCTACATACTACTCTCTACTGTTGTCTCTCTTCATACTACTCTCTACTGTTGTCTCTTCATACTACTCTCTACTGCTGTCTCTCTTCATACTACTCTCTACTGTTGTCTCTCTACATACTACTCTCTACTGATGTCTCTCTACATACTACTCTCTACTGTTGTCTCTCTACATACTACTCTCTACTGATGTCTCTCTACATACTACTCTCTACTGTTGTCTCTCTTCATACTACGTGATCTTACAGCACCATGGTCGAGCTGCTGCTCTGCCCGGTGCGTTCCATTCAGAGGCTAAAGGGGATTTTTGCGTCGGTATCTGACGCTGAGAGACACTGACCAAGCGTCACTATTTTACGAGTTGGGAGTATGAACGTGTTGGAGTTTCTGACCTTTTTACTAATAGCTCAAAGCACTTGAAACATGTCAGGGTCGGCTCCCGTTCTGTTTGGGGCATTGACCCGTCCAGCATGGTCACCTTTGGCGCAGTATCCCATGCACCCCTGCGTTGGCTGCAGGTGGTAGAGCAGGAACTCGCCGCAGTTGCGCACCGTGATGGGGATGCGGAAGAGGCAGCAGTCCTTAGTGCTGCCTTGGAAGAACTGCCAGGTGGCGCAGGCCGAGAGCTGGCGGGTCTCGCCGGGCCGCGGCAGGGAGCTGTCCTTCAGAGACAGCCACACTGGAGCCTGGGTCCCACAGCGGTTCATCTGCAACAGAAACAGTTATTACCTGCAGCCAGTGGGTTATTAATCTCTCCACTTGGACTGAAGGTGCTTATTAAAGCAACCTGCTAGATGTTTGCGCAGGCAGATGGTGTTTGATGCTATTTTTTGGCAGAGGTTTTAGTTACTGACTTTGACATTCAGGGAAGTCAGAGTAGAGACACAGGAGGTAGTACAAACCGTTTTTCGGCAGAGCTCAGCTGCTATTTTTGGCGTCTTACCTCAACGCAGGTGGTCGGCATCTCGGCCGGCTTGTTGTTGATCCTGAACCGGTACCAGCCCGTCGGCAGCGAGTGGTCACAGATCAGATCCTGGATGGCCGTGTTCTGGATCTCTGTGGAGTCAAAGTCCACACTGCGGTGCGGGTTACGCAAAGTCCGGTGACCTCCGGGGTAACACTCTGGAGCTGGGATGTGAAGGATAACAAGCATGGTGGTCATTTAGCAGATGTTATGTGTTTCGATTGGTAAAAAATTTATGTTTTCCAAATCTAAAATCTCCTTCTCTCGCTTTGTGTTTTTGAGTTCCAGATGTGTCAACTTAATGAAGAGGAAATGAAAACCGAACAATCTGCGGCTGTGATCAGATGAGCAGGTTTACCCAGGAGTCGCGTCTTTATCTTTGTCTGAGTCCTGCTGTTTGTCTACCACCAGGTCAAAGTCGTCAACTGAGGCTTTTCTTAACAAAACCTGAACAAAAAGATCAGGCTGCTTACAACTTCCCTTTTACCCCTGTTTGAGTTTGACTGAGGGGGCCGAGTAAAGCCACATCAGAGAAAACAAACACTCAGGGTATTTAGGATGCCTGAGGACGACCGAGCCTTGAATGGACACAGAGGCTGATCCCAAAGCCTAAACATGGACTGACAGGCTGGTCTTCATGTTGACAGCCTCTTGAAAGCAAATGCTCTTGTTTACATGGCCGCCTGTCTGCGTGTACGCCTTGTCTGGAAGCTAAACAACAAGATTTGAGGTCACAGGTTGTTCAAACGAGCAGGGTTTTCAGGCAAAGAAAGACAGTCGGGGGAGACTTTTGGCTGATGGCTAAACTGTTCCAATAGGCAGCTTAATGAGTTTACATAGCCAGAGGGGAGTTTAGGAGTGTAGGGGGGTGGTGAGTTAATGAAGCGGCCCCCCACCCCCAGGGGGGAGGAGATCCCACTGGGAGGGAGGCCCGCAGCAGCCCAGATGTGCACGGACTCTGCAGGGAATTCTCCAGTTTCTCAGGAAAGCAGATTAATTTGGGGGAGCGTGGTGTTAACACAACTGAGGCTAGGGGTCTTGTTCCCAGAGGGCCCGCCACTCACCAGGAAAAACTAATCGCACAAATCAAAGTCACAAGTCTGGATAAGAGGAGGAGAATGTAACAAGTTAAACCAATACTGTCTGATTTGCATGAGACTTTGTTTTGGCACACAGAAATGCCTGGTGTTCCTGTCGCAAAGCTTTGCGAGGAGCCACAGCGTTTGATTTTTACGACGGTCTGCCTTAAAGTTTACGACTGCAAGCGTTGATGTGTTGTCGGCCGCCCCGGAGACAAAGATATGAGCGAGATGGAGAAAGAGGGGACAGAGACAGCAGCTTTGTCCAGGGGCGTAGGGTTTGGGACACATTATATCCAGGGGGTCGTCCTTCATATAATTTTGAGCGTCAAACACTATGCGTCTTTAACCTCCAGATGTAGCAATGTAGACACAGTCCTTCACTGTAATAAATTTCATGTTAGTTTAACTTGGAAATGCAAGTTCCCCTGCTGCCTTGAAAATCGAAGTTCACTCAACTTGAAGACTGCCTTTGTTTAAACTTAGAAATTAAAGTTAATGAGGTTGATGTAACTACAGTGTTCTAGTTTTGTTAAAGTTGTTCTTTTAGTTGATTTAACTTTGTATTACTTGCTTTAACTTCATACTTTAAGTTAAAACAAATCATTTATTTTCTTTAATAATGACAGAAACCTTCCTTGCCTAGTATACCAGACATACCTTTCTGCTTTATTTCAACACACACAACATAACCACATTTATAGCGGAGATACCATGGGTGCTTGGGTGGGGCCACCCCAGGGCCCCGTGCAAAATAGCGACCTTTCTGCTGATCTTGTGTCACTTGACGTAAAATGGCCGCTAGTGAAGTGACACGCCGCAGATTAATGTCTGAAGGAAGCCTATTACTGCTCAACGTCTAACACCGCAATACTCCACCTCTTATGAAACGTAACAGTCACTTAACTCATGGTTACAAATGTAAACCAGCACAACAATGACAATTACCAGGCAACAAAACACTACATTCTAAACACACGTTGAATAAACAGAATTCATAAAGTTACATTTGTATTTCGAACAAACTGCAAACTTTTCAGCAAACTCTATTTACCGCCTTGCATCATGGGAATTGGCCAGCCAATGAACCAGTTGCAGTCTTGAGTGCAATTGGTTGATAACTTAACTTACATACCTAAGTTCAATCAACACATACATTTTTTTAAATAGTCAACCCAACGAATAAATGCAAGTTTAATTTTCAAAAACTCATAAAGTTGAGTTCAAAATCGACAACTTGTATAAGCTTGTTCAGTTAAAAATAAGAAATAAGTGGACATAACTAAATGGGTCTGTAATATTTTACAGTGTTGTTTTCCGTACGTATTTTCAGCCCCCTGAGAGTGGGTTGTTTTTCATATTTTTTTAAGGCGGACACATCTTCCTGTTCTAAATATTGGGGGGGACATATCCCCTAAAATAAAAGTCAAATAAGAGTCTATATCCGAAAGAGAAAGGCATGTTGAGAAACCTTGCAGTTTACTGGATGATATTGAGCAACAAGTGTATTATGTTGTGTAATAATGAGTCATTACAGTTTTGTAATCTTGTTCCAATTACCGCTTCATGTTCGTGAGCATTGCTCTCCTGATTATAAATCTATTTTTGATTTCTCTTCGTGTTTTTACGGCACTTTTTCTTCAGTGATTCCTGGTTGTTTTTTAGTTTTATTGAGTTCAGTGTGTGAAGAATATTTCAGTGAAGTGACTTCCTCTGCCAAAGTGAAAGTTAGCAAATCAGCTCTATAAGATAATAACAGCAGATAATAACTGCTGCATCTATTGAGGCACTTTTACAAAAATGTATATGCATTTGGATCAAAAGTAGACATTCTCTCTGTGAGAGATTTTAAAGGGTAACTTCGGGTTTTATTCAACAATCACCACTCTGGTTTGGTTGAAATAAACCCTTAATTCACCCATTTACATGTGGAGATATGTGGCTATATCTGGCTCTATACACGCTAAAAGTCCTGATTATTTACATGGAGTCTGGTGGAGATATGCTGGCTCTATACACGCTAAAAGTCCTGATTATTTACATGGAGTCTGGTGGAGATATGCTGGCTCTATACACGCTAAAAGTCCTGATTATTTACATGGAGTCTGGTGGAGATATGCTGGCTCTATACACGCTAAAAGTCCTGATTATTTACATGGAGTCTGGTGGAGATATGCTGGCTCTATACACGCTAAAAGTCCTGATTATTTACATGGAGTCTGGTGGAGTTTGGTGATGGTGATTTCGCGGCTGTTTGATGTTAAACTAAAAGGATCTTACTCTTTAACTAAAAGGTCTATCTCTGTAGGGATCCTTTCTATAATGTTGTCAGACATTTAGAATAAAGGTAAAGGTAAAGGTAAAGGTACTTTATTTGTCACATACACGTACATGTAGCGAAATTCATTATCTGCATTTAACCCATCCCTCAAGGGAGCAGTAGAATAATAATCTGAGTCTGTCAGCAGCAACAACAGAACTTTTAGTGGACTCTAACTGATGCTCAACATTAGTCCTGTAGGGTTACATTACAGCCTGGTTCACTGGACCAGTTAAAATTAGATTGTTGTTCCCATCAGACAATTAGACACAAAAACATGGGAAAATAGGGTACAGGTTGGAAAAAAACCCGAAGTTACCCTTTAACCGTGAGTTTCCTATATCTGTGTCTCAGTATTGTAATGTTCTTGTCTGTGATCTCCCGTCTGTCTCTAAAGGTCCATCTAACCTCTGGACTCTGCTGAGTGATAGGAATGCGGCCTCACAGGCCGAGACACGCAGCTCTGAACTCTCTGCAGCTTTAACAGGCAAGATGTTCCTATTTTTTCTGCATTGTAAAAAAAATAAAATAAAATTATTGAATTATTTAAACGGTAACTGTGAGACTCTGTGTTGCATTAGACATCTCCCTGATCATGAAGATAAAAAAGTAGTTTTGTGGGTAAAATCTTCTTCTAGGCAGTAGAAGTAGAAAGTGGCATGAAAAGAAAAGACTCAAGTAAAGTACAAGTAGCTCAACATTTGGACTTAAGTAAAGTACTGGAGTAAATGTACTTAGTAACATTCCACCACTGCTTATAGGTGACACAAAAATGATTTAGGATTGTCTTAACTTGCCATAAAAAGTTTGCCTTGCACCTACCGTGTTGCGCGAGCGCTCCTGATTGCACGAGCCACAGCAACGCGATGCGTAAACATCCAAATGCGCAGCAGTCCATGGCTGCGGCTCCGCGGTTGGGAGAGATGGAGCAGGCTGCTGGTTTCAGTCTTCGGGTCCCATTGAGAGCAAACTGAACTGGACGTATTCCTGCTGATTGATAATCAGAGAGAAGAGGCGCTCTGTCGCTGCAGACTGCTGCTTCTCATGGGCGGAGGGTGCAAGATGACCCAAAGAGAGGACGGAGGCAGGGAGAGAGAGAGGGAGGGAAGGAGGAGTCAGCGAGGGAGGGAGGTAAGGATGAGGCAGGGAAGGAGAGAGAGAGAGGAAGGGAAGGAGGAGGCAGGGAGGGAGAGAAAGAGGGAAGGAGGAGGCAGATTAGTTTTTACATTTAGGATTGCATAATTTACGGACTTTTATTTCAATTTTTGATATTGTTACTTTATTTTTTATATATTTTAATTTTATGTGTGTTTATTTACTTTATCACCTACTTGGTAAAATAGGAAATAGATACTCATTATTTTTCCTGTTTAACTATTATTTGCATGGTGGGAGCAAAAAACTAAATGTTTGTTGTCAAATATTTGTAAGCAATTGCTGTTCTTTTTTGAAAATAATAAGATGCGTAAAATAAAGAATTTCATAATTTGTGCTCCGACAACCTTTGGCAGGCACGGAGGTTAGATTTGGGAGATTAAAGAAGTCCCTGTGTAAATTTTCTTGATATATGTCGCTTTTTCTAACATATAAAATTGTAATTGTTTTTCTCATTTTCTTTAACCTTTTGTGACACAACGTTTTTGTCTGTTTTTTTTTTTTTTTTACCTTTAGCGCCTTTTCTGATGTTTTTGTTGCTTTTTTTTAACAATTTCCAACGTTTTTAGAGGTTTCTAACTTCGTCTGAGAGGATTTTCTATAACAGGCCTAACAGAAAATGTTCTGTATTTTAACTGTAGCTGCACACATCATTTCTGTTTGTCTAATTACGGGTAAGTCCGGGTAATGAGCTGCCAGAACTTTTTTTGTTATTTTACAAATTAGATAAGATAAAACTTTATTGTTTTATTATTCACATATAACAATTTCTTGCATCGTCTCCAACAATCAACAGAGAACATTACAAAACACACGAACACACACAGACACACACACACACACACACACACACATACATACATACACACACATTTCTTAGAGTGTATAACGTAGGAAGTCTCCTAAACACCAAGCACTCGGTTCCTTATCTCTTCATGTGACTGTAAACACAGACTGGTTTCAGTGGGAACCCCGCAGAGCGTAAACGGAGAGGCTGAAGTAAATATCAGGTGCTGGAGGCTACAGAGACCAAACGACATACCTTTCCACTAAATAAAAGAGCTGAGAGCAGTGGCAGGTGTTTCTGCCCTCGCCTTCTCATTCAAACTTCTCTTCAAAACTGTGAGAAAGTCCCAGACCGTTTCGTTCAGACTCTGCATGTTTGAACCAAAGCATGATGTTTACCTTTTGCAGAGCAGGGGGAATGAGAGGGGGGAACGCCAGAGCAGGGGAATGAGAGGGGGGAACGCCAGAGCAGGGGGAATGAGAGGGTGGAACACTAGAGCAAGGGTAATGAGAGGGGGAAACACCAGAGCAGGGGGAATGAGAGGGGGGAACATAGCAGAAGATCTTCCTTTTTAAACCAAAACGTAGCGGTGTAAATGTAGCCTGAGTTTTATGAAACCTAGCAGGAGCAAGACTCTAGCAAGACTCTCAGGATTTTATTCAGATAGGAGAGACAACATTACCTGCCCCCTCCTTTTGATGTTTGTGCCCCTGAGAAACGAGTCCCGCCTCCTGAGCGCTTCCAGATGTCACACGTCCTCCTTTTACTGTGAGAAAAACAAGAACGTGCAAGATGCATGTCAGTGATTACAGTGCAAACGCAAACATCTTGCAGCCATATTGGCTCTTCTGCACTCTTAAAAAACCCACGAGTCATTTTTTTACACGTCTGCGTGCTTAGCTTAAACACTACAACTTGTGTTTCTTCCCAAACATGCCGTGTTTTCAACTGCACGTGTTTTGTATGTTTTCTTAACAAATGTTGTGGTGGAAAATGGCTCAAATATGTGCCGTGCAGATGTCTTTTAAAATGACACTTTATTTTTAAAGAGAGTAAAATAGACTACACCTTATTGTCATTGCACAAGCTTCTGATCTGCTACTGCACTATGAACCCCCCAGACCTCTCAGGTGGTCTGGGACAGGTCTGCTTTCTGTCCCCAGAACCAGAACTACACAGGGAGAAGCAGCGTTCAGTTTCTATGCTCCACATATCTGGAACTAACTCCCAAAAAACTGCAGGTCTGCCGCAACTCTCAGTTCTTTTAAATCAAGGCTGAAGACCTTTCTTTTTGATGTTGCCTTTATTTAAATAGTTGTTCATTTCTTATACTGAACGGGACCGGCCAGTTCTGGGAATGGCAAGGCTTGCAGGTGGATTATGTGTATAGAGCAACGGCTTATACATTGTCCCATACTAGCAGCCTAAAATTTCGTATTTTATCTGCTTTTATATTTTTAAAGGTCCCATGGCATGAAAACTTCACTTTATGAGTTTTTTTTAACATTACTATGAGTTCCCCCAGCCTGTCTATGGTCCCCCAGTGGCTAGTAATGGTGATAGGTGTAAACCGAGCCCTGGGTATCCTGCTCTGCCTTTGAGAAAAGGAAAGCTCAGATGGGCCGATCTGGAATCTTTCCCTTTATGACATCATAAGGGCAAAGGTTACCTCCCCTTTCTCTGCTTTGCCCGCCCAGAGAATTTGGCCCACCCATTAAATGTTTTAATCGTTTCTAACTGCTCTTTAATGTTTCATGTAAAGCACTTTGAATTGCCCCGTTGCTGAAATGTGCTATACAAATAAAGCTGACTCGCCTTGTGTACAACGATATTTGCTGTGCCGTACCTGAATATAAAAGTATTAAAAGAGTGTAGTGTACAGGAGGAACAGCAAAGAAACCCTGTTATGTGTGCTGCCTGCATCCATAATGTGCCTTGAAACTTTACATGTTGGTGATAAATGGAGCCTCAAAAATACAACATCTCTCTCAGACATGACCGTTAAGGAAAACTTAAGCGCCCGCTCGGTCAAGCTGATTGACCTTTGACCCCAGTCAGTTTACACATGCTGGAGGATCATGTTCAGGTCACGATTGTTTTTCCTGAAACAAATGTGTGGCCCTTTAGAAATGTCTGCTTTTTTCACAAGAGCTGGAGACAATCATGTCGTAACTGCTCAAACATAACAAGCATGTTCTCCGCCGGTTTGTGTGCGCGTTGGCAGAGGGGTTTGTGACCTTTTTCAATTTAAAACAAAAATGCAATTTTTACCATACATTTTGTGGGTGTTTTGCTCTGGGTTTCTGCGTCTCTTTGTTTTGTCAAGGTCTGTGTCTCTTTGTGGTAGTTTTGCATCTCTTTTTCCCATCATTTTGGAGCGTTATTATCACCATATCTGTCTAAAACATTGGAAAAGCTAGAGCAGAAAATAAATACATAACACTCAAAAAGCTTAAAGATAAAACTTAAAGCTAAAGAACTCCGACTACAATCATTAGATCTGCAAAAAGTCTTTCAGTTTTATTCATTTGTCTTTAGGTGCTGCCCAAAACCTTATGCATCTGTTTTACTGTATGTTCCCAGTATGTGCAGTGTGTGTAAGGGATATTATATATATGCTATGTTACCAGTGTGTGTGTGTGTGTGTAGGGGATATTATATATGCTTTGCTGCCCTCTAGTGGAATGTTTCCACTGTGCAGCATTAATTAAATTCTTCTGTCAAACTAAAGAGCCTTTAACGGCGGTGAAGGAGTCCAGATCCTTTACTGCAGTAGTAGTAGAAATCCTGCGTCGTGTGTGAGTGTGTGTGTGATGATGCTTTTCTTCACTAAAGTGGAGATTTATTCCACATATCATTTTTTAAGGTACTCCATATGTGGTATACAGTATTTGTTATCAAGAGATTGTACTTGTGCATATCAAAATACACATCAATATTTGTACAATACAAAGACATAAAACGTTTGGCTGCATCCCAAATACTAGACGCAGCCTCGCCCCAGGACCAGTAAACACCTGTTTCCCTTTCTGTAATGTTGCTTAGGGACTTTCCTCTGTGTTCAACCCAGTCCCAGTCAACACAAGCGTTAAATCCACGGCGGTTTTTGGACATTGTGTGGCGAAAGTGAAACTGTGAAAAGGGGGAACCCGCGTGTTGCACAGAAGGACGTTTGCTAACAGGAATTAGTCTGATCCCAGAGTTACATGTTTTACTACCATGGAGTGTGTTAGAGCAATGATTAACTGGAGGCTAACCACCGAGAGGTCAAAGACCATCCCCAGGTTCACTCAGTCGGACTGCTGGCGGTGCTAACGGTGAGTCGGCTGTTTCACTCTTTCTCTTTCTCTCTTCTCTGTTTCTCTTCTCCTCTTCTCCTATTATTAATCTAACTGGTTCTGAAGTGCTAGTGGTGTTCTAGCTATCCACGGGGTTTCCCGCCATTATAAGGTTTAGCTGCCTGCAGCCAAGGGTTACTTTGGGTTCAACATGGGGGGTGGGGGGGGGGGTGAGTTGCGAGCTTCACTTTTGAGCAATGAAATTTTGTGCATTTCTGGTGAATTTTTCTGCAAAAATGTATGGTGAATTTATTTATGTAAAGGAAATCTAATGATTGTAGTTTAGCAAGTTTTGTCTTTGACCTTTTGAGTGTTATTTATTTATGATCTGCTCTGGCTTTTCCAACGTTTCAGACACAGATATGGTGTTAATAACGCTCCAAAAATTATGTGCAATTGCATTTTTTATTATTATTCATAAACGTCTCATTTTATTCAAAATGTGTGCGAGACATGAGTATCTACAACTGCATTATGTACTGTATATTTGTTTGTTTAAATATGACTGCAATCTTTAGAAATATAAATACAAACCCCATGTCTACCCAAGATAGAAACGTCACATTAACGGAACAAAGATCTCTAAATGGTTTATGGTTTATTGTTTATACACAGTGCTGGGCAAGTTACTTCAAAAATGTTATACATTATATTATAGATAGATAGATAATAGATATAGAAATAGAGGCACTTACTAGGAATTTGCTTTGCTTGACACACACACACACACACACATTTTAACCATTTATTTATGTCCACATAAAGAAAAATAGTACAGGGACACAAATATTACAGATGCAGTACAATTCAAGACAACAACTCATGGACCAGTGGCACGCAGCATATTTTCACAATATCACTTAACAAGCACAAAACTCACTTCTCGAGGATATTTCTTTTTTTTTCACATTTTAGTTGCCAATATATCATATTGGACTTATTGCATTAACAATGGCAATTACAACGGGTGTGGTTGTTTAGATTTTACGAAAACGGCAGTTTTGGTGTTAACCTGCACACCACCTGTAACCTGCTGCCATCTTGACACACACACACACACACACACATGCAAAAATGTAGAGGGATGCGCACAAAGTTCAAATCGGAAAAATTTCAAAAAGCAAAATGTTTAAAAAGGATATATAGAATGTGAACTAATGTTAAACTAACCCTATAATGTAACTGATTGGATTGTAAAATGACTGAACTGTTACTGGTGTTATAACCTTATAACCAGTAAAGAAAGATAAGTGGAAAGAGTACAACAATATTCTACTTAAGTAAAAGTAGCTCAGTTAAAATGTACTCAGAGTTAAAGATATTTACTTTTTAACAGCTGAGCAGATATACTTTTATTAAAAGTTATTCTTATTTATATTTTCCTCAGGCTATAAGTCCTCCTAGCTTCTGATTGGTTAGTTCAGTCACATGTTAGTCAGAAGGAAGTGTTGGGAGGAAGTTTTTTTTTTTTAATGGAGTCTGGTGGGTTTAGAGCTAGCGACTTCAGAGCTGTTTCTGGTTAAACAGAAAGGTCTCCTAAAAAAGTAGTAATTATTTGGTTAAAAAAAATATATTTACAGTGTAGGGCTCCTTTCCATACAAACAAAATATAAAAACAAAACGTAACGTTACATTAAAAATTATCAATTTGTAATGAAGTGATTTGTGATGAATATAAAAAAGGGCAAAAAAGTAAATCCTTTCATTTGAGAAGCTGGAGGGTCACACACACAGAGACACACACAGAGAGAGACACACACACACACACACACACACAGTGGACATGCAACTTGTATATCTTGCTGACTTCTCAACCCGTTTAAATTATTTTAAAGTTTCAGCTCAACTCCGTTCCAGCTGCCTCCTGATCCCTCCATAATGGACCTGTTAGTTGGCTCGATGGCGAGGGAAACCTTGGAGCGAGTTTCGGCTTTGCTGGGATGCGGTCCGACCGATGCAGAGGTGGCTGCACATCTGGACCAACACGACGCCCTCAGACATCTCAGGGACCAGTTCCTGGTGCCCAAAATAAAAGATCTTCCTCCCTGTGAGTACAGGTGCATCTGCAAAGATTCATCCATTCACCCAGTGTTAAATGAATCTCCAAATATTTTGATTTGAGTCTTTTTTTTTTTATGTAAAGAAAGTCAAACTTCTACCATGGTTCCATCTATTAACCCAGTAAACAACCAAAAACATAGAAACACTTTGACACTTTTTAAAAACTTTTTGGACACTTTCTTTTTCTACGCATGATAAACAAAATAAAACTACTTCTTCTTTCTGTAAATAAATCCAAAACTCTGTTGGCGTGGAGCGCCCCGATACGTCCACTCCAACCAACGGTTGAAGAGTTTCAACATCGATCTGGTTTCTCCTCTCCAGCTCGTCTTTCCTCCATCTTAACAGAACCTGTTAAGATGAAGGAAAGTGGAGCTGCAAAGATTAACCGATTAGTTGTCAACTGATAAATTAATCTCCAACTATATATACATTTTTGATGTTAAACAGTTAAACTTGTGTAATGTGAATACTTTCTTCTCTCCTCTGGGACAGCAAACTGAACCCTCTTTCCTATTTGTTTTTTTTTCAACGTCATTGTCGCCAATTTTTCCAACTTTTTGGTCTCTTTTTGAGTCAAACATGTGTGATTAGAGACCAAACAACTAATCCGTTCATCCAGAAAAGAATTGGTAGCTAAAAGCGACAAAAACGGCATATTTGTAAAAACAAAACGCCAACAGAAGCGTCCAAAAGCGTCGATAAATCAGTAAATCGGAGACCAAAACAACTAATCCATTAATAGACATTAAAGGGTTGAGTATCTCAGTTGTAGGATGACTTCCTGTGATGTTTCTGCAGCTGATCTCTCACTGGTCGACGGGGCCGAGGAATGCATCTACCTGGTGGGAAACTCGCTGGGGCTTCAGCCCAAAACGGCCCGGAAATACGTGGAAGAGGAGCTGGACAAGTGGGCCAAAGCGTAGGTCGAGTCTTCTAGTCGACATTCATTCAACCTTTAGAGAGGGGCGGCCCTCATTTCCAATGTCATCGAGTCAAATTACAAAGACAAAAACAGAAAATACACTCATAAGAAACATAGAAAGACACTAAAACTTACTGAAATGGAAAATAATTTGATAGTTAATTGGGATAGTAAGGATGCAAAAAAAAGTACAATCATGCAAAGCAATAATAAGAAGAAGTTTGGAAGTTTAAAACCAGGTTTCTAAAATTGTCCCAGATGAGGTGATTTTAAGGAAGTGCTGTAATTTGTTCCTGGAGTCTGGTGCGCTAAAATGTAAAGCATTTTTACCAAGTTAAGAGCCAGCTGGTGGAACATGAAGTACAAATAAAACATTTTTTGAGAAGAGACAGGAGCTAGATGTTTTGTGACACTGCATGAAATAAACCCACCAGGCCAGGTCTATATTACTCTGATTCTCCACCAGAGCATCTGAGCTGCGTTCCGGTATTTCGGTAAACTGACTGGATACTTTCACTGTACTTCCTGCCTCGCTGTCTGAACGCCCCGCAGCTCACGTGAAAATAGACCTGGTGCGTATCTTTAGCGGAGCGGAGAGCCGCTTCACGTGCGCTTCTGGGACGCGCCGTGGCGCGGCTGGTGGTTCAAGCATTGACTTGAATGGCAGTGATTGCTCACGGGGCACACCACGTGCCCCTGAACGCAGCGCAGACACGCCTGGTGGAAGTTAGGGGTTAGACTGCACAATCCGCCCCCTTCATTCTCAGTTTGTAGCACTTCCCTCAGCCCGTGGATTTAGAGTACCCTGGTTTAAGAGCAATAGGAGTAAAAACTCCATTGTTCCATGTGCAATAATGACATGTAATGTTGAGTGTTTTAGAGATTGCTCCTGTGGTGTTGTGTAAAATTGTTTTGTACAGGAAAAAAAATGTTTACTTCATGTCTTTTATATTGTTGTCTTGTGTTTTTGTATCTTGCTCTCCTGACATTTGGGATAATAAAGTGACTGAAATTAAGTGATAAACTCTTTTTCTAGGGCCATCCACGGTCACACCGAAGGCTCCCGACCCTGGGCGTGGGCTGAGAACAACATAGAGGAACTCATGGCCAATGTTGTTGGTAAGAGACAAACTTCTCTGAGTCGCTTTGCTTTTCCTCTCAGCCTAAAAAGCTCCAACTCAGTTCTCACTCCCAACTGGTAAAATCCTGACACTTGGTTAGTGGATCTCAGCTTCAGAAATCACCTTTTATCTCAGCACTTCTCAAAGTCCGGATCGGGCTCCGCAACCGGACCAAACGTGTTATTGGTACAGTACATTATGAAGTGTAATGTTTTGTATTTTGAAATAAATTTCTATTGATATATTATCCACAAGACAAAAACCAAAAGGCAGAAACAATCTTTTACCCAGCAGACTGGGGTTCACGTCCCGTTCTTGTCCAAGAGTTCACACGAGTTTCGGTCAATTCCTATTTCCTAATTTTAGTTTATGAGCCCAGGTGGCAACATTTTGTTGCAGGTTGTGTTCAGGTACACTCTGGTTTTATGTTCACGTTGTGTGTAAGCTACAGCTACAGCATGTAGGTTTACACGAGTTTCGGTTAATTCCTATTTCCTAATTTTAGTTTGTGAGCCCCGGTGGCAACATTTAGGGTGGCAACTAACTATTATTTTAATTATAGGCAAATCTATTCATTATGTTTATTATTAAATAATGTTTTCGTCAACAAATGTCATAAAATAGCTGCAAAGATGAATGCATTAGTTTCAACTATTTAACTAATCGGTTAATCGATTCAAAACAAGACAATACAAGCCCACATGGACATGGACGCTTAACATGCTGCTGAACAATAAAACCTGGTACATGTCTTCCAGGAGCCAAACCTGAAGAGGTGGCGCTGATGAACGGCCTGACGGTTAATCTCCACCTTCTACTGGTAACATTCAGTCTGTTTCTACAACACTCGACACGGCTTACCTTCTCCATATGCAAACGATGGTTAGAAGTTCATGGTCAAACAGGGGTTTGACCATGAACTTCTAACATAATGTGGACTCGAGTCACATGACATTTCAGGAAAGGCTTGCAACTCGACTTGGACTTCAACACCAGTGACTCGTGACTTCACTTGGACTTGAGCCTTTTGACTTGAAAAAGACTTGATACCTTTCCCCAAACACAAACGTTAAACAGAATGTTTTTTAAAGTGTGCTTTACAGATAAATTGAATCAACTAATGCTATTAATTCCCAGCAAGTCAATATTTCATGAACGCATCATTTCCCAGATCCACTTTAAGCAATCTGACGGGGCGCAGACCGGAGACAAGCATGAAAAAGTGAAGTTATGTCGTTAATAATTTCGTTTAGCTACTTATCAGAATTACTGTATCTGCTGCTGTTTATTTTCTGGGGGAACAGTAACTTAAAGCCTCTGAACAGCCACACCGGTGTTTCCAGTTATTCTGGCTGATTAGACTCTGCTCAGGTTGAAGGTGGGCCACAGCTTTGATGGGAACTTATCACTAATTCTTTCTACCAATAAGAATTGGTTTCATTTGTCCCGCCCTAACAGTTTTTTCTTTTACATTCATCTTTTTAGTTTATGTAGACATAAAACATTATGAACGTGCAGTGTCTGTGTTATTACATTCAGTAGCATTTGGTAAAACGTGTAAATAAATACACATTTGAAAAGACCTTCATGGTTTGTGTAAACTCAAATTATTATTACTCTGTTGTTTAGATTTGGTGACTATTGCGTTATGACTTGTTTAGGACTCGAAACACAAAGTTTAAGACTTTGGACTTGACTTGGGACTTGTTAGTCTTGACTTGGGACTTGAGTGCAAAGACTTGAGACTGACTTGGTCCCACCTCTGAAAACGGTGATTAAAATGACAGCAGGTTGGAGACATTTAACGGTCCTTTCTTAATGCCATTATTCTGCAGCTTTCCTTCTACAAACCCACATCAAGGCGGCACAAAATCCTCCTGGAGGAGAAGGCCTTTCCTTCAGACCACGTGAGTGAAGCGTTCGCGAGTGCACGCGAGTTGCTGGCGTGTGTGCTGGCTGGTTTATGTGCATGCTGCCTAACTGTCTAGCATGCATGCTGGCGTGTGTGCTGGCTGGATTAGGTTTGTGCTGGCTGGCTGGTGTGTGTGAATAACCATAATGGAAAACTTTGACAAACAGAAAACTACATGATTAAGCATGTAAAGGCAGGGTCGGTGACTATTTCCAATATACACTTTTTTATTTGTTGTTTTAAATGGTCTTTACACCAGCTGGTCTTTCCTGTCCTCAGTACGCGGTGGAGTCTCAGATCCGCCTGCGAGGATTGGACCCTCAGAAGAGCATGCTGCTGCTGTCACCCAGACCGGTACGAGGCCTTTAATCTTTCTATCTAGCAGAGCTGTAACAATTCTAATTGTTGCAGTACAGTTAATTGTCTTAGAAATAATTGTGGTTAATAATTGTATTTTTCAGTCAAATATAAAAATGTTTGTTACTTTTTCAAACAAACAAATTAATGAATGAATCTTTTAGCTAATATTAACTGGCAACTATTTTAATAGTCAGAAAAACAAAATGATGAACTGACCGATAAGAACCAAACAAGTGTCACTTCTAAATGATCCTTTATTGCCACAGAATCAACACACGCTCATTTTTCCAACAGTATGTTGATGCCTACATTGATGTGGTTCTGAAATGATATAAGTACAAAGTAAATATATACTCATATATATATATATATATATATATATATATATATATATATATATATATATATATATATATATATATATATATATATATATATCTGTATATCTCTATCCTTGCCAGTTAACATAGAAACGATCAGACATGGCGGGGCAGTAAACTACAACTTGACGTTTGCCTTTAACAGAGTGACAGTAATAACCTTATATACCATCATTACTGAGATTAAACTACATTCTCAGTCATATTTGCACTGAATAATCCAGTCTGCTCAAAGTGATGCTCTTTTTCACAAGATGATTATGTAATAATTGTTACAGGCCTAGTATTTGAATACAATTACTAAAGATGTGGAGTGAGGTTTCCGAACAAATATTAAACAATGTGATCCACGGTTCAGGGAGAAGAGACTCTGAGAACCGACGACATCCTGGAGGCCATCGAGAAGGAGGGCGACTCCATCGCTGTGGTGATGTTCAGCGGCGTTCAGTATTACACCGGCCAGCTGTTCGACATGGCCGCCATCACCGAGGCTGGCCAGAGGAAGGTAACCGACACGCACGCATACACACACACACACACACACACACACACATTGGCTGAAACCCACTTCCCTTAAACTGCAGTGATGGAAGAAGTATTCAAAGCCTTTTACTTCAGTAAAAGTACTAATACTGTAAAAAATACTGTTACAAGTAAAAGTCCTGCATTAGTTAGTTACGTAGTATATTAGTTAAGTAAAAGTCTGTAAATATCATCAGAAAAGTAGTGGCTAAAGTATTAAAAGTAAAAATCCTCACACTTTAGAAGCTGGAAACCATCCAAACAGTAGTGGGTTTAATGGTCTAATCCTAGTGTTTGGTCTCTCAGGGCTGTTATGTGGGTTTTGACTGCGCCCACGCTGCGGGAAATGCCGAGCTCAAGCTGCACGACTGGGGAGTGGACTTCGCCTGCTGGTGCTCCTACAAGGTACGCTCTGTCTTCGTGCAACAGAAAACTCAGATTGGACAGATAGTCTAGCTAGCTGTCTGGATTTACCCTGCAGAGATCTGAAGTCTGAAGCTTCCGGGGTTGTTGTTGTTGTTGTTGTTGTTGTTGTTAAATTTTCCACATATGACTGAATATGAGAAGACAAATACAGTGGACATATAAGTTACGGCTGTCTGCTTTCTCCCAGTATATAAACTCAGGTGCTGGTGGTCTAGCCGGGGCGTTTATCCACGAGAAACATCGAGACACCATCCAACCTGCGTGAGTGCTTCCCGTGGCCTTTCATTAACCCTTTAGTTGAGTCATGTACATTCATCTGACAGCTTTAGTTACGCTGTAAGAAATCCATAAATTAACCAGTACCTTTTCCATTAAGTTAGCACAGACAGGGCTCCCGGATAGCTCAGTTGGTAGAGCAGATGCCCGTATGACTCCTTGACGCAGAGGGCCATGGTTCAACTCCGACCTATGGTCCTTTGGTACATGTCATTCCCCCTCTCTCTTCCCTTTCAAGTCTTCAACTGTCCTCTCAAAAATATAGGCCTAAAAAGCTTGAAAAAAAAAAAAAAGTTAGTATGGACATTCTCTTTAAATTGTGTAGATTTACATTATATACCTTTAACAAACATTTCGGTTTATCCAAAAATCTAAAAACTGAAAAACACCTGTGAAAAATCATTCAGAATGAACGCAGAATATTTCTAACAGTTAACTTTGCACGCAAAACACATGTAGTTTATAAAATGGGGCGATATGCCCGTTCAATTCTTTTGCGTTGCATGGGTGCTGATTGGATTTCTGTTGGGATTTTCATTTATTGTGATTCTAGAAGTATTGTGATTCGATAGTGTTGAGTATTGGGATTTTCTTGGGTTAGGGTTAGGGGGTACTTATACTGCAGTAATCTGAAAACTTCTTCCACCGCTGACGGATTCATCTAAATACACTTGTCGTCTTCTGTCACCGTCTCCTGCAGGCTGCTGGGATGGTGGGGACATGACCTGAAAACTCGGTTCCAGATGAATAACGGTGAAGGAAATGAATTGTTTTTTGCGCTGCAACATGATGCTAGTTTGTCTTTAACCTGCCTGTTAAAAAGAAACATTGTTGGAGCAAATTTGCATTTGGCCATCAATTTTGGTAAAACTGCCCACATTTGAGCTTTACGTAGTTGATTTCTCACATAAAAAAGTGTGAAAAGTTTCCAGTTGTTGGCCACAACAGCAAGCTGCGGTTGTTGTGATTGTCGCGGCGCTTTGCATTGTGGGATACAGTAGGAGAGATGGACTGGTCCGAGGCATACTGGAGATTTTCTCCGAATCAGTACGACATCCAAGTATTTTTGGCATACAGATTTTGCTTTTGTTTGCATACTGCATACTACATTTTGGCCAAATCAGTAGGCAATAGTATACAGTTTTGAAAACCGCCTACATTAGTTGCCGGAGCGCAGATAAATATCCCATAATGCAATTCCAAAATGTAAATAAAACAGAAATAGAACCGTGAATCCCGTTCTACAGACATTTTAATGTTAATAAAAGATACAGACCGTTGAACAGTGTTTTCTGCGTTCTCAGTCATGGAGCTGCAGCCTGGAGTGAGCGGCTTCCGACTGTCCAACCAGCCCATCCTGCTTGTCTGCCCCCTGCAGGCCAGTTTGGAGGTACTGCACTCAGTCACGCTCAGGGTTAATGGCTTCACAACTTCCCTTAAAAAAGTGGTTTAACATAAGCTCTCAGATTTTAATTAATGGCTCTTTGATTCCTCTATTGAGTAGATAACATATTGCCATTGTCCTGCCGTTGGTGGGCTGACACAACACAGAAACATTTGCTTTAAACATTAGCTGGTAAGCTGAAAAAAGTGTTAAAAAGTCATAGTATAGTATTGGCGCTTTTCCATTACATGGTACCTGCTCGACTCGCCTCATCTCTACTCGCCTTTTTTGGTTTTCCATTACGAAAAAAAGTACCTGGTACCTGCTAACAGATACTTTTTTTAGTACCACCTCAGTCGAGGTTCCAAGCGAGCTGAGGCGAGCCGAAAAGGTGATGTGAAACCCTGCAGGCTGGTGACTGGTCGGAAAGAATCGTCACTGATCACTGCATTGCTAGCGTCAGACGGCATTTTTAAATAGTTTAGCCAGCTGGGTTTTTTTGCTGCCGGAGGCTCCACGCAGAACTTTCTCCGTAGCATACAAGTGGCCTGATGGTTATACTTGTGCTCTGGTGTGTCGCCGTATGTGTGTGTGTTGGGAGTGGGTGAGCGAGGGAGAAGTGAGAGAGTGACGGCAGCGAGTAGTGACTCTAGAGTCATATAGTGAGAGAAACAAAGTGTCTCCCTGTTCTTTCTGACCACGGTGGGAAATCTGGAGCAGGAAACGTTAACTATCTCTTTGATATCACGTTGTTTACGAGAAGGAGAACCAGGAAATGAGTCGGAAAAGCAATGCCACTAAGCCACGCCCACGGCAGTCGCTATGACGACCAGCCACGCTGAGGCGGTACTAAAATCTGCAATGGAAAACGGACGCACAGCGCGTCAAGGCGAGTAGACTCGAGGCGAGGCGAGCAGGTACCCTGTAATGGAAAAACGCCATATGTTTGAATAAAATCATAATAATGTCATAGTATAGTATGTCACAACTCCAAAACTTGAACCTAACCTAAATTTACGTCTTACATCATTTTGATAAGTGATTAACACTGACATTGTTTGGATTTTGCCAGGTGTTTAACATGACCAGTATGCAGGCGTTGCGCAGGAAGTCTCTCCTGTTGACAGGCTACCTGGAGTATCTGATCCAGCATTATTACAGCGAGGACGCCGCTCAGCCTCACAAAGCCCACGTCCACATCGTCACGCCCGCGGACCCTCAGCAGAGAGGCTGCCAGCTGTCGCTCTCCTTCTCCGTCCCTATCCTGAAAATCTTCCGAGAGCTGGAGAAGAGGGGAGTCGCTGTGAGTACACCCAGCAGCTTTTAGGCTACATTTGAATTGCTACGTTTTGGTTTTAAGTGTTTTTAGGCCAAACCAAAACATTTTATTAACATTCTCGTACACTGTGCATTAACAGAGAGACAGACTTTCAAAACCCTTTTCCTGTTAACGCTATTTATTTTCTTTGTCTTTCAGTGTGACATGAGGGAGCCCAATGTGCTGCGAGTCGCTCCGGTGCCGCTCTACAACTCGTTTAGCGACGTTCACCGCTTCATCCAAACACTGGGATCAGCACTCACCGCCAGCAGCCAGTGAATGAACTATGTACTATAGAGGTCAACCAATAGTGGATTTTACGATAGGTTGGGCCGTATTTGCCGATAACCGATTAATCGACTGATAGTATTTACACTTTGAATTTCGTCATGGCATTTATATAACACATACTCTATGGTCTTACAAAGCTAACGTTTTTGACCGATTACAATTTAATCAATTTTTGTGACCTGGAGAGCTCTCGTTAGGAGGAAGCTAGCTATAGCTCTGTTTGCCATTCATTCCAATGGGGAAACATCGCGGCTAGACTTTCGACATACATTCCATTTTTGTGAATTAGAGAAGTCTCGTCAGGGCAGCGGCATTTCGGTAAAACAGTAACCCAGAAAGGGTGACTTTGCGCCGGCCGCAGAGCCCCGCTGGCTGCTGATAGCGCTGTGCCCGAGTAGCAGTGCTTCGGCTGTAGCCTACTTCCACCCAATAGTCCCAAGTCAACATCTGCCTAGGAAATCATCTAGTCTTAATCTGCATTGCTATTTTTACTCATTGTGAATACGCAGGCCACAAGAAGTAATTAAGTTTTGTTTTTGTTGTTGTTGGGTCACTTTTACTCACAACATGCTACACTGCAACAAAGGATTCCATTCATTACGCCAAGCTAAGCTAGCCACGGCACCGCCGGACTAAGACAATGCATGCACTGAGACAAAAATGCATTTGTCCACCTATATAAATATAGAGGAGACGGTGAATAACCCTTTTTCAACAAACGGTGGCGTATTCCTTTAACCGTTTGAGGTAAGTTAGCCTACTACTAATGTTTAGCGTCATCTCAGCCTCGAAAGCAAACAAACATACTGTTGTGCTGTTCTTTCTCTACTAATGCAGCATCTATTCAACAAATTAATAACTTTATGATATGACAAAATGTACTGTATACATACATTTTTGCTGTTGATGCTTTAAACGTGCATCTGATGTCAGCCTTCTCCGCACAGCATGTGCTCTCCGTGCAGCGCGCAGTAAACGTGTCGAAAATAAACAACACGAGGCATCAGTGATAGTTTTTATTTCGCCTCTAGAGGCTGCTATTGTAATGCATGATGCCAGCAGACCCTTCTCAGCTCTGTGTACTGTGTAATGAATTCTCAGCCGCTCCAGCAACGGACGCAACCAGAAAAAACTATCGGTATGGATTTTTGCCGATAACGATAGTTCCACCAATCAACTATCAGTGCTGATTAATTGGCAAAACCGATGAATCGGTCGACCTCTAATGTACTATGTACTCTCCCAAAATAAATTGGTTGTGTGGCATTGTTTTAATTACATATTGTTATTACATAAGTAAAAACACTGAAGTACAGTGACGTGGTTCCAAAAAGAAATATTTATTTATTGAAAGTTATTAAATGATTAAAGACTGAAAAGAGGGTGGTTAGAATGTACTGTAGGTGAATCAAATTAGGATAGCCAAATAGAAAATATAGAAATGTTTATTACAATGTTAACAATTTAAAAGGCTTTTATAACTACTACTTTCCATAAGATCATCTCTAAATGCAAATCAAACCAGCTATTAGGCTAACTGAAATAAAACCATGCCAATCTCTAGGTATGGTGAAGGGTACAGTTAGGTTCAGAAATATTTGGACAGTGACACAATTTTCATAGTTTTGGCCCTGTGCGCTAACACAATGGATTTGAAAAGATATTTAGATGAAATTGTAGTGCTGACTTTCATCTTTAATTTGAGGGTATGTACATCAGAATTGGAGGAAGGGTTTAGGAATTACAAACATTTCCATACATAGTCACCTCATTTCAAGGGACTTAAAGTAATTGGACAATTGAGTCTAAAGCTGTTTAATGAGAAGGTGTGGGCTATTCCCTCATTATTTCAGCATCAATTAGGCAGATAAAAGGTCTGGAGTTGGCTGAGAAAAAAGGAACGTACCGGTGAGCTCAGCAATACAAAAAGGCCCAGACGTCCACGGAAGACAACAGTCCCCTTCACAACATCTAGTGAAGTGAAGAAGACTCTCCAGGAAGTAGGCGTATCATTATCCAAGTCTACCATAAAGAGAAGACTTCACAAGAGCAAATACAGAGGGTTCACCACAAGGTGCAAACCATTCATAAGCCTCAAGAAAAGAAAAGCCAGATTAGAGTTTACCAGAAGACATCTAAAAAAGCCAGCCCAGTTCTGGAACAGCATTCTTTGGACTCAAGAAACTAAGATCAACCTATGCCAGAATGATGGGAAGAGAAAAGTATGGAGAAGGCTTGGGACGGCTCTTGATCCAAAGCACACCACATCATCTATAAAACATGGTGGAGGCAGTGTAATGGCATGGGCATGCATGGCTTCCAGACGTACTGGGTCACTATGTTTATTGATGATATGACAGAAGATGGAAGCAGCCGCATGAATTCTGAAGGCAATAGGAACATTCTGTCTGTTCATATTCAGCCAAATTCAACAAAGTTGATTGGACGGCGCTTCACAGTACAGATGGCCAATGACCCAAAACGTACTGCAAAAGCAACCCAGGAGTTTTTCAAGGCAAAGAAGTGGAATATTCTACAATGGCCGAGTCAATCACCTGATCTCAGTCCAATCGAGCATGCATTCCACTTGATTAAGACAAAACTTAAGGCACAAAGACCTGCAAACAAACAACAGCTGCAGTCAAGGCCTCTTTATCCTCCTGAGAACCAAGGAAAAGAAAATGTTTTCCTAATCATATTGTTTGTGATTCCATACCTGATTAAGGTTCCACAAAACATCCTACAATTTACACATTTTGATTTTTATTCATTTACAGCATGTCCACTGTAGTGGACAACAGGATCATTTGAGTACGAAAACAGACACATGGTAGATGTGGAGTCATTATTTACATGAAGATAGTCCTGATGTCCACTATAATTGACATTCATAAAATGGCAAATTTTTCAAAAGATACATAATGTAGTTGCTATCAGAACTCTATATATGATTCCTAACACCTTAATGAACAAGAAAATATATGATTATCATAGTAACAAAACCATAGACAAACTATATTTGACTCATGTCTTATCTTTCCATAAAATGTGCTTGTTCCTATGCCGTCCATTTTGGATTGAAATATAGAGGCGGTTCCCGGCCTCCCATCCAATCAAATAACATATCACTGAAAAGCCCAGGATGTCCTCTGTACAGTACAGCAGGAATTAAGAGACTTGCACAAAAGATTCCAAGGAGAGGAATGAAACTCAAATGTCCACTACAGTGGACATAAGTCAGTGGGCTGGGTCTCAAGTTATACCTTCCATTTTCCAAACTGTGCTCCACTAGGTTGAATTACCAACCAGGCATGGTGGGAAACTGTATGGGGCCCCAAACAATCAGGGGTCCGTAGGCTCCAGGTTCATTGTAAGAAGATTACTTGCAAATGTGTCTGAAAAAACTGAAGCAAAGTATAAACTAAAATGAAAAGGCCTGCATTTGTTTTCCTTTTTTATATGGTGTATATTTCAAAATAAATGTGTGTTGAACCACCTTGCCACAATTTAAACAGCATAAAGCCAAGCAGGGACAGTGATGCATTGTAGCATAGCAGTAGAGTGGACATTCACTGGGAAAGAAAAACTTAAGTCATTATTTCTAAATTATTTTCTGATAAATTCAAAGTATGTATACTTTTACTTCATTTAATATGGGATATTGGACATCCAAAATAATGCAATGTAGCAGCCCCTTCTCGCTCAATTTGAATAAATGAATATAGTAATGTTTTGAAAACTGTTACCAATCCTAATCAAGGACTTCCTGAACATGTGTGATGATAGATCTAGATCTATCACTGCACCGGATACAGTTGAGATACAGTGTCAGAGAGAAGGATTCTGACCAAGATACGTGCCATCTTTGACAATGTCTCCCACCCACTACATGAATCAAAGGTCAAACAGGAATACATTCAGTTTAAGACTCATTCCACCTAGATGTGTCCATCAAACTCTTCAATTCCAACCTCAGAGTGGCAGACACTGGGAGGCCCTGGGATAATTCATAACTATTTATGTATTATTTATATCTTCAACTATCTGCAATATTGACTGTGTGCAATACTCCGGTTTACATACATTATTAGTGCATTTATTTATAAGCACAATAAATGTTTCTCTATGAGAGGCTGTATAGGAAGTAATTCATACTTCTGTCTTACACACACTATCATAATCTCACATATACACCACACACACTATTATAATCATTTTACATGTATGTATGTGAGAGAGTATAGCATTGTATGTGAGAGTACAGTAGTGTATGTGAGAGAGTATAGTAGTGTGTGAGAGAGTATATAGTTGAATATGTGAGCATGTAAAGTTGTTTATGCGAGAGAGTATAGTAGTGTGTGTGTGTGTGTGTGTGTGTGTGTGTGTGTGTGTGTGTGTGTGTGTGTGTGTGTGTGTGTGTGTGTGTGTGTGTGTGTGTGTGTGTGTGAGAGAGAGTTTGATTGAAACGGAAGGGAGTTTGATTACTCAGCTCCTGATTGGTTGACAAAGAAGAAGCGGTATTTGACGGTCAAAATCCTGCACTGTCATATATCAATAGTTTGGCTGAAGTGTAGCTGTAATGGATAGAGAGAGGCTAACTGAAGCTGTGGGTCTTCTAAATAATATTTTAGGAAATGGTGAGCTATTGTCAACGATGTCTCTACAATTAAATTAAGTCCAACAGAGCTCTGATTCGGAGATGCAGAGATTATTCAGGGGTGGAACTGCAAATCCAGTCAGACCTGGCTCCAGGCTAGCACTGCTACTTCTAGCTAGCTCAATGGAACACGGAGGACCCCGTTACCAGACGAGACAGCATTTCGGTGGATCGTCGTCGAAATCCAGGAAGAGGTAAGTTGATTAAAAAATAGCTAAGGATCCCTTTTTTATTAACGTCATCCTATCTGCAGTGTCCCCCCAAATTCATGTTAGCATGGTTGTGACGTTAGCGCTGCTAACTAGCTAGTTGGGTTTCTCGGCAACGTCATCCCTGCTTGCGTACGCCACCGGGGGGGGCAGAAAGAAGACGTGTTTTGTGCATAGACAGTATATAAGGTTTTGTGTAGCTAATAGTAGTAGCAGCAGCAGCATAACGTAAGTCAAAATGCCGAGGAGTTGTTGCGTGGTTAATTGTACAAACAGAGCCAGTGATGGGTGCCTGCCCCACTAACACAGAACGTTTAGGGAACATTGGGGAACGTTAGTTTTTGGTTCTCTAAAGGTTAATTCGAACCAAACCAAAAACTAACGTTTAGGGAACGTTCCCTCATGGTTATAACGTTCCCTAAACGTTAGGGGAACCAACCAACGGGAACGTTCTCCTGTGGTTGCACTGTTACCTCCACACAACGTTCCCGTTTGGTTGTTTTTGGTTGTTCTGAGTGCGGTTTTGAAAATGTTTATTTTTACCAGCTCCATTTAAGTTTTTGAAGTAGCCTAGCAGTCACTTGATTTAGATTCACGCAAACATTATTGGTCTTATAAAATCGAAGTAAGATAAACAACATAGCAAGAGAATAAAATAATTTTTAGGCTGATAACAATTTTGTTAAAAACAATACTTTTGTGCTTGATTTCGTTTTTTTAACTGTATTAGGTGAAAGTACTTAAAACATCTATCAATCTATCAAAACAGAATCTATCAATAGAACGATTTTCACAACTAAGAAAGTTCACTTGTTTCATTTCTAACAAGTGTCTCAGTCCAGTGTACAAATCCTACCATTACACCCCCCGCCAGTAGGGGAAGACAGTGCCTCGCTCTCAGGTGACCGATTCAAGTCCTGTCATGACTTCCGTTTACAACACCGGTACACACACCTGGCTAACAGGACAGACAAAAGATCCGTTCGCTTGGTCCCAAATTTGAACTGAAATACTGCCATTGACTAAAACCTATGCTGACTACACTTCACCGACGGTGTTATAACGCAAGGTAGGACGAAGATACCAAGAAGGACATTGTCTGCTGTCAACAGTAAAGACTTTCCTCCGCTCAAGACTGCTAGCCCGTATGCTAACGCGGGAAACAAATTAGCTTTCCACAGCTAGCTAAGCTGCTAGCCCTGGAGGATACATCAAAGTTGGCCACAGAGACTGAACCTTCCCTCGGTGATGTTTTAACCACCATAAGGAACCTGAGGCCTGTACTACGAAGCAGGATTTGGCGTTAACGAGCTAACTTAAGGCTCAACCCAGGATTTTCTGTACTACGAAGGTGGATCAGTTGTTATTGGGTTCAATCGCCGTGGTAACTCATGCTGAACACCTAACCTGGTCGGGAGCAGATTAAGTTGGAGATCAGAGATCAACCGGTGTAAAAGCACCGCCTACTGACCAATCAATAGGTCGATTGATAACGGCGTCACCGTTCTTAGATAAGATCAGGCGGAGCTCGGTGCAGAGAGAGAGAGAGAGAGAGAGAGGGGGATAGAGAGAGAGAGAGGGGTGCGCTCATAAAAGTTAAAACATTGAGAGACCAACAACCCCGTTAACATGGGTATTTTTATGAAATATAGCCTATATATTTGAATGGGAGGGAATTACATATCGGCTTCTTGAGCCACGTGTCGCCAATGCGCACATCGGTTTGAATTATGTTTTTATATGTTTTATTTGCTCTAACGATCGCTTACCACTGCCTGGGTTGCAACTGAAATAATAGGCTAAAGCAACGACAGTTTATGGAAAGCACAAGTGTAATTATGGTCAGATCTTCCTGACTGATGAGGAAGTGATATTAATAAGCGTTGTCATTTTAAACATCTACAGCGTCGGCTATTTTTTATTTTTTTTGCCAGCTTTCCTTCCTGTTTTAGGAAGCAGTGACTGTATTGCGTTTTCCCTGGAAAACCGAGTCTGTGTCCTCCTTTATGGAGAACTATAATTTGCTCTTCTTATATAACATGCGTCTCTGGTAGATGTTTGCGATTGGTCATGCTGTGCAAACCCCGCCTCTTTTATGTGAACGCGCGCGCCGCTGGATTGGGAAACCCTGAGTTGACTGAACTAGTTGATAACCTGCGTCGTAGTACAGGTTATGCGGGACCGCGGTTGTTAGGTTAGGTGAAGCCGGATTACTGAAAGAGATCCAGGACAAGTTGATCTTGCTTCGTAGTACAGGCCTCAGGACAACAAGGTGAGAGATGTTGGTAAACAACTTAAAGAAAGCTCCGACATGGTTGCCAGCATTAGCTATACAGCGAGTCGAGCTGAACTCAGTCGGACTCACTGAATGCACGTCCAAATTGGAGGCTGTAATTCACCATGTGTTCTATTAATACATCCATGGTATTATCTTAGGATACATCTGAGGGATGGCTGCTCTAAAGCCCGTTACATGGATTTAAAATCATTAGAGTTTCCCAAAACTGCCGGGGCTATCAAGCTAAACAATGGAGTTAGTTAACTAGCTAGGTAGCTAGCTAACGTTAACGTAATATCTTACATGTCCCTAAGAGCCGATGTGGGTTTAGGTTTAAACACTTATCTTACGATACATCCGAGGCTGTATGCTGTAAAGCCTGTAACGTGGATGAGATATAAAGCCATGGATATATTAACAGAAGCTCTGTTCACAAAATTAGAGATTAGAGGAGATTACACCTCCTTGGTTGTCTAAATACATCCATCGTTTATTTAGATAATCATGGTAAGACCTTAAGTACAGACTACATTATTTACACTTCATATATTCTTTTTGCAATCAGTACAAATTTTATGGTCTTTTATTTCAGATTAATCCATTCCACAAGCAAGAAAGCATTTCAGGACAGAGCGTAAGTTAACATTTATGCATGCATTTAAGAAACCAGTCATATTTCCTACCATGTAACTACTGAAATTCAACCTGGTGCATATCACGTGACTGTAATAATGTATAACAACAAAAACTATTAATTATTCCATAGCCATGAGGACCTCGCATTACCCGCATGGCACAGCGGATGGACACATTTGAGGAAAAGATGGATGAGCTGCTCATGCTCTTAAAGGAGAACTTCGGGCAATTTTTACGTTAATCTTGACCGCTATATGTATACGAGTACTGTCGATAGCAAAAAAAAAAACAAGCCGAATCGGTGCTAGCAACACGGAGCTGCTGCAGCTAATGCCGAGAGCTCCCACTCAGCTAAAACGGCAGTTATGGGGGCATAGGATAAAGAGTGCCTTTGTGCCTCTTAACAGACACAAAATGCAATTAAAATGTCTGTGCAACATGAACAGGGACCTTACATGACAACAAGAAGCATTTAGCAACTTAGCCATTGTTTAAATTCACCTACCCTCTTAGCTGCTAGCTGCCGTCTGGGATGAGTGAGAGTGTTCAGCCAGGCTCCGGTAATAATCATCACGCAGCAGTTCCATGTGTATTTGTAGCATATATATCCATTTTGTGTGCTGTCGTTGGTGAATATGAGTCTCTGCAGTGGCGAATTGTGTGGTAGTTTCCTTAGCCAGGCTAGCAGCCCGGACCAGCATCCTTTTTTGGTCTCATGGGCCTCGGCTGTGTGGAAAGCAACAAACTTAAAAGGAAAATTCCCAAACCAGCAACATCTTTGTTATTAAACGTTGCCAAGGTAACGTGATCTTGTGAAGTGCTGTCCCAATCCCATTTATACCTATCTGAGCCCATGTGGCCTCACACACTCGCTCACTTAGTACCTGAGATCACTTAAGTCTGTGAGTCCATAGTCCTTAGTTCTCAGGGCTCACTTTGGGATTGGGCCATACTGTCTATGTTCGGTAGCCGCATATGGGTAGCCGTCATGTTGAATGTAAACAAAAAGCTGCTCGCCGTCGCTGCGCTATTGTCGTCACGTAAAGCCCGCCTCAGCGGTTGTGATTGGTGCCTCAATTTTGAGGACATTGGAAATGGGTTTGAATGGGCTCTTCGCCAGACTGACTTGCAGAGCAAATCTCAAATTTGCCGTAAGTTCGTCAGGGTTTACCCAGGCTAACTAAGCAGGGCTCTCAAGTGCATTTTAGAATGTCACTCTTGCCTGTCTTCAAAACTTGAGAGCCCTGATTAAGTGTGGTATAGCCACATATTTGTATTTATATTTCTGCAATCTGCACTTCATATGAATGTTTACACCAGGCTTGGTCAGTGCTCAATATACTACTGTGATTAAAGGAGTTAAATAAAAGATGTCATTCATATAAATTCATGCATCACCTAATTTTATCATGACATACAGGCCTGGCCTCCAGGAAAGAACAGTTTGTTTAATATATCTAATCTTGTGTTGTTCATACTATACAATGATTTATTACAGATTATCTGGCCAATGCTGGGTGTCTAAGGCCTTTGAAACGCATAGAAGACAAAGATCTCTTGGTGGAGGATATCATCATGTTTCAGCTGGTTCATCAAGTCAGGGGAGCACTTCAAAGGTTTGTGTAACTCAATTTTTTAGCAAACATAATTAACCCTTGTTTGGTGTTCATATTTTTGTTACACAGCCAATGTTCCTGGGTCTGGTGGACCCCCCACATTATTAAGCTTTTAAATCAATACAGCCATAACAATTGATGTAAAAATACTTAACAGAGGTTTACTTTAGCTCAATTACCAATGATATATACATCATTTATGGTTCATATTTGCCATTTACTCCTGTGAGATCATATGATCATATTCGTTTTTTTGTGAGTAAACAAGGAAATTCAATTATAAAAAAGTAAAAAAATAAATAAAATAGAAACAAGATTTTTCATTCATTATCATCAATCATTATCATTATTGGTGCTTATTTCTTAGAACTTAATCAGAACAGGTGAAACACACACACACAGCAGGCCCAATTAGGAGGAGGACACCGTTAAGTTTCATAGCATCTACAATTATTACACTGTAATAATTACACTCAGGTCCAGTAGACCCGAACACCTCATTTGTATTAGTTATGTGTAGGGGGTTGTACCGTGTGCACTCATTGAAGATAAGTTATTTTTTTATGTTCTTCACAGAAAATGAGCCAAGGCCAGTGAGTTTGAGTTAGAAGAAATAATAAATAGCATCATTTTTATTTTAGCAAACATTGAAAATGAGTCCTACAGACCCGAACACCACACCAGGGTTAAGAATAATTAAAGATTTCAACATATTTTTAAAAGCCAGTGTACAACCTTACAAACACTCCAAATAAAGGCTTGCATGTATCATATAAAATAACTTAAAGAACATCACGTTTTTGATAGTTGTCAAAGACAAGGCCTTTTTGCATAATCAAAAACACTGAAATGTCTTATAAGTCATCCCTTTCATGTGCTGTGTCATAATTTATCCAATTTGAAAACAGATATTTGTATCTTCTCATGATACATTTTTACAGATTCGGGGATGAAGACCCTTGGTGTTCTTGATGCAATAAGAATGCACCCAGATGCTTTCAGACCGCTGTTTTGTCACGAGCCATCCCCACTCCCAGCTGATGTACTAGAACTGTCAGCAGTGGGCAGGAACAAAAGAAGGCCAGAGGAATGTGTGGTTGCATTTTGGAGGAACTACCTGCTGGATGTTGAGGGTAAGTATTATTGCTAGTTATGGAATAAAAATCTTTTCATATGCCCTTCTGTCTGTCTTTGTCTTTCCCTCCTTTTTAAAAAGTTTTCTACATGCTAGGTTTAATTTCTTTTTTGGTGTTCTTTGGTGTATTTCTTTTTCAGAGCAAGAGGGACCCTTGCAACTTGGGGGTATCCTGGCCTTTGCGACGGGAGCAAATGATATTCCACCCCTGGGCTTCTCCCCACGACCTTCAGTGGTTTTTCTCCATGAGCTGCCCCTCAGACAAGGCCGTCATTTACCCACCGCAAACGCATGCATTAACTGCCTGCGGTTGCCAGTCCTGAAATAATTCGAGGATTTTAAGGAAACTATGGATTTTGCATTAAAAAACACTCAGGGATTTGGTCAGGAATGACTTCCGAGAATTCCTTAACATACATTATTAAAATCTGTTACCTGTTGAACTTGACTAAATAAACTGTTTCATTGAAAATAAAGTCATTTTCTGGAACAACAACATTTAAGTCTCAAAATGTAATTTCAGCGTTGTCACTCCTAACTAAAATGTTCTGCATTGCCTCTGCACTGCCGCGTGCAACCTGGAGCGCGAGCCTGTGTGAAATGATAGAAATTAAGGTCCCGTCGGGTTCGGACAAAGATCTTAAGCTCTCCACCAAAGCTTTCCTGATTGTCATCCTCTTCAAACTGCTGGTTGTCATGGTTGTGAGTTCTGTTATGTTCTGTTTCCTGTTTTATTTTGAAGTCAGTCTTGTTTCCCTTGTCTTGTATAGTTTACTTCCTGTCTTTGGTTTTCCCTCCCTTGTGATTGCCCTAATGTATTTCACCTGTTTGCCCAGCCTAGTGTCACCTGTCCCTTGTTAGTCCTCGTTACCTGGTTTATTTAGTCTCTGTGTTGTCTTTGCCTGGTGTCGGATCATTTCATTCTCTTTGACCTGTTTTCTGTTGCCATGTTTCCTGTTGGATGTTGTTCTCTGTGCTGTTGTGGATTCTGTTTTTTGATTGTTCCTGCCTGGCTACCTTCCTGAGGACACTTTGTGTAAGACTATTTTTGTTTAAATAAATCACCTCTAACTGCATTTGGGTCCAAGCCTAGTCTTTCCTGACTAACCGTGACAATGGTTAATCGAGAGCAAAGAGATTGTCCGAGTGTAACCATTGAGCGCAGAAATTAATCTATCCAAAATGACACTGTCATGTCCCAAATTGTCAGTTTTCCCTCACAATTCTCTGAATAGACCGCAGTGTATCAGTGAAAAAGACCGCAATGTTTTCCTCATTACCATTTACTCCCACAAACAAAAACTGACCATGTAAAAAGAAACTAAATAAGATAAGAATAAATGTTTTCATCCAACAAGGTTGTTTTTGTCCTTAAAGTTTCTGCTGCTTGATTTAAATGTTCCTTGTTCCTCTGACTTGGTGCTAGCTGTACTTTCAAAGCAGCAAGCCCACCAGATAATGATAATTTAAAATGGCCCCTTTAGCCAATGAGGAAGTGAGAATTTACTGATTGATCAAACCAACTTCCTTTTCAACTATACTCTCTCACATATACTACTATATGCTCTCGCATAAACAACTATACATTGTCACATATTCAACTATATACTCACTCACACTACTATTCTCTCACACTACTATACTCTCTCACATACACCACTATACCCTCTCATACGTACATACGTAATAGTGTGTGTGTATGAGTATAGTGGTGTATATGCATGATTTGATAGTGTGCGTAAGAAGTATGAATTACCTCCTACACGGCCTCTCATATATGTGTATGTGTGTACGTGTATGTATGTATGTATGTATATACCTATGTGTGTGTGTGTGTGTGTGTGTATGTATGTGTGTGTGTGTATGTACGTATGTATATGGATGTATGTATGTAGATGTATGTATGTGGATGTATGTATGTATATGTTGTATGTATGTATATATATATATGTGTGTATGTATGTATGTATATGTGTGTATATGTATGGTATGTATGTGTATGTATATACAGTACATGCCAAAAGTTTGGACACACCTTCTCATTCAATGCGTTTCCTTTTTATTTTCATGACTATTTACATTGTAGATTCTCACTGAAGGCATCAAAACTATGAATGAACACATATGGAATTATGTACTTAACAAAAAAGTGTGAAATAACTGAAAACATGTCTTATATTTTAGATTCTTCAAAGTAGCCACCCTTTGCTTTTTTATTAATAAGGGACAAAATTCCACTAATTAACCCTGACAAAGCACACCTGTGAAGTGATGTTTTCAATTATTTCACACTTTTTTGTGAAGTACATAATTCCATATGTGTTCATTCATAGTTTTGATGCCTTCAGTGAGAATCTACAATGTAAATAGTCATGAAAATGAAGAAACACAAACTTTTGGCCTGTACTGTATGTAAATATGCTGGCTCTATACACGCTAAAAGTCCTGATTATTTACATGGAGTCTGGTGGAGATATGCTGGCTCTTATTTAAAAACTCTTTATTTTCATAAAGGTAAGCCCTTTGTCCCGCCCACTGTGGCCCCAGAGCCAATCAAAACAGGCGAGTGTTTACCCAGCTATGGCATCGACTACGTGGGTAACCTGGCCATCACTCTGGGCGGCCACACCTGTATGCCGTGGTCCTCGCCGGTGGCGAAGGCCCTCAGCGCGGACAAGGAGTTAATCGCTGAGGTCAGTCTCCCCGGCAACAAGTGCCGTAACCCTGACAACGACCCAGAGGGCCCCTGGTGCTGCGTAGAGGTTTCGGGGAACGTGACCATCGACTACTGCGACCTGCAGCTGTGTGGTGAGTAATCACGGTCTCTGAAACGACCTCACTCATTAGGATATTATACAAAGAACTAACCCGTCTGTCTGCCTGTCCGTCTGTCTGTGTCTCCTGTGTCTGTCTCCCTCTCTCTCTCTCTCTCTCTCTCTCTCTCTCTCTCTCTCTCTCTCTGTCTGTCTGTCTGTCTGTCTGTCTGTCTGTCTGTGTATGTGTCTGTCTGCCTTTCTGTCTGTCTCTCTCTCTGTCTCCCTGTCTGTCTGCCTGTTTATCTCTCTCTGTCTCCCTGTCTGTCTGTCTTCCTGTCTGTCTCTCTGCCTGTCTGTGTACCTGTCTCCCTGTCTGTGTGCCTGTCTGTGCCTGTCTATCTGTCTGCCTGTCTGTCTCTCTGCCTATCTGTGTGTCTATCTCCCTGTCTGTCTGCCTGTCTGTCTCTCTGCCTGTTTGTGTGTCTGTCTGCCTGGTTCTCTGCCTGTCTGTGTGCATGTCTGTCTTCCTGTCTGTGTGCCTGTCTGTCTGCCTGTCTGTGTGCCTGTCTGTCTCTCAGAGGAAGGGTTAGATAATGATTCCCTGACGTCAGAGACCGGGGGACAGCAGCGCTCCGTCTTCACCACCCGGAAAACCTTCTTCCAGCCTCGAACCTTCGGCCAAGGAGAGAGTGGTGAGCCCACCCAGACCCACCCAGACCCACTGGTAGACCAACCCACACCCACTGGTAGACCCACTGGTATACCCACTGGTAGACCCACCCAGACTCACCCACACCTACTGGTAGACACACTGGTAGACCCACTGGTAGACCCACCCAGACCCACCCAGACTCACTGGTAGACCAACCCACACCCACTGGTAGACCCACTGGTATACCCACTGGTAGACCCACCCAGACTCACCCACACCTACTGGTAGACACACTGGTAGACCCACTGGTAGACCCACCCAGACCCACCCAGACCCACTGGTAGACCAACCCACACCCACTGGTAGACCCACTGGTATACCCACTGGCAGACCCACCCAGACTCACCCACACCTACTGGTAGACACACTGGTAGACCCACTGGTAGACCCACCCAGACCCACCCAGACCCACTGGTAGACCAACCCACACCCACTGGTAGACCCACTGGTATACCCACTGGTAGACCCACCCAGACTCACCCACACCTACTGGTAGACACACTGGTAGACCCACTGGTAGACCCACCCAGACCCACTGGTAGACCAACCCACACCCACTGGTAGACCCACTGGTATACCCACTGGTAGACCCACCCAGACTCACCCACACCTACTGGTAGACACACTGGTAGACCCACTGGTAGACCAACCCACACCCACTGGTATACCCACTGGTAGACCCACCCAGACTCACCCACACCTACTGGTAGACACACTGGTAGACCCACTGGTAGACCCACCCAGACCCACCCAGACCCACTAGTAGACCAACCCACACCCACTGGTAGACCCACTGGTATACCCACTGGTAGACCCACCCAGACTCACCCACACCTACTGGTAGACACACTGGTAGACCCACTGGTAGACCCACCCAGACTCACCCACACCCACTGGTAGACCCACTGGTAGACCCACTGGTAGACCCACCCAGACCCACCCAGACCCACTGGTAGACCAACCCACACCCACTGGTAGACCCACCCAGACCCACCGTAGACCCACCCAGACCCAATGGTAGACCCACTGGTAGACCCACCCAGACCCACTGGTAGACCAACCCACACCCACTGGTAGACCCACTGGTAGACCCACCCAGACTCACCCACACCTACTGGTAGACACACTGGTAGACCCACCCAGACTCACCCACACCCACTGGTAGACCCACTGGTAGACCCACTGGTAGACCCACCCAGACCCACTGGTAGACCAACCCACACCCACTGGTAGACCCACCCAGACCCACCGTAGACCCACCCAGACCCAATGGTAGACCCACTGGTAGACCCACCCAGACCCACTGGTAGACCAACCCACACCCACTGGTAGGCCCACTGGTATACCCACTGGTAGACCCACCCAGACTCACCCACACCCACTGGTAGACCCACTGGTAGACCCACTGGTAGACCCACCCAGACCCACCCAGACCCACTGGTAGACCAACCCACACCCACTGGTAGACCCACCCAGACCCACCGTAGACCCACCCAGACCCAATGGTAGACCCACTGGTAGACCCACCCAGACCCACTGGTAGACCAACCCAGACCCACTGGTAGACCCACTGGTAGACCCACCCAGACTCACCCACACCCACTGGTAGACCCACCCAGACTCACCCACAACCACTGGTAGACACACTGGTAGACCCACCCAGACTCACCCACACCCACTGGTAGACCCACTGGTAGACCCACCCAGACCCACTGGTAGACCCACTGGTAGACCCACCCAGACCCACTGGTAGACCCAGCCAGACCCACTGGTAGACCCACTGGTAGACCCACCCAGACTCACCCACACCCACTGGTAGACCCACCCAGACTCACCCACACCCACTGGTAGACCCACCCAGACTCACCCACACCCACTGGTAGACCCACTGGTAGACCCACCCAGACCCACTGGTAGACCCACCCAGACTCACCCACACCCACTGGTAGACACACTGGTAGACCCACCCAGACTCACCCACACCCACTGGTAGACCCACTGGTAGACCCACTGGTAGACCCACCCAGACCCACTGGTAGACCCACTGGTAGACCCACCCAGACCCACTGGTAGACCCAGCCAGACCCACTGGTAGACCCACTGGTAGACCCACCCAGACTCACCCACACCCACTGGTAGACCCACCCAGACTCACCCACACCCACTGGTAGACCCACTGGTAGACCCACCCAGACCCACTGGTAGACCCACCCAGACTCACCCACACCCACTGGTAGACACACTGGTAGACCCACCCAGACTCACCCACACCCACTGGTAGACCCACCCAGACTCAACTAGACCCACCCAGACTCACCCAGACCCACCCACACTCACTGGCTGCCTATTTGACTGCCTGTTTCTCTGTGTTTACCAGTGTGTGGCGAGCAGCCTGACTGGT
Organism: Perca schrenkii; assembly: GCA_025617405.1. Classification (NCBI taxonomy): domain Eukaryota; kingdom Metazoa; phylum Chordata; class Actinopteri; order Perciformes; family Percidae; genus Perca; species Perca schrenkii. Next base: position 18,079,292 of record CM046810.1, on the reverse strand, counting down.
TGACTGCCTGTTTGACTGGCTGTTTCTCTGTGTTTACCAGTGTGCGGCGAGCGGCCTGACTGGCTGGTTGACCGCCTGTTTCTCTGTGTTTACCAGTGTGTGACCTGACTGGTTGACTGCCTGTTTCTCTGTGTGTACCAGTGTGTGACCTGACTGGTTGACTGCCTGGTTGACCGCCTGTTTCTGTGTTTACCAGTATGCGACCTGGCTAGTTGACCGCCTGTTTTACTGCCTGTTTCTAGTGTGCGGCGAGCGACCTCTGTTTGAGAAGGTGAAGAAGGCGGAGCTTCTGGAGTCGTACCAGGAGAAGCGCATCGTCGGGGGCGACGGCACTGAGGTGGCCTCGGCACCATGGTAACCACACTCAAAACACCATAATAAGGTGTCATGGTAACACCAAACACACCCCCAGGTTTCTGCACCTCGAAAGATAAATCCTTAAAATAAAAACGGACTTTGTCCTGTAATAGCCGACATTTATACCTCTCGTTTACACGTTTTGGACAATTTTCGTGAGTTTTTTTTTCATGTTTTTTTGGGACATTTTATTCCAAATTTTTGTCGCCTTTTTCGATAATTTTCTACGTTTTTGTCTCCTTTAAGACAGACAGACAGACAGACAGACAGGGGCCTAACTCTTGATAATGAGCTTACGGAACATGAGGTACATTTGTGCTCTGGTGTTTCCCCCCCCTCTCATTCCCCCTGCTCTGGCCTTTCTTCTTTCATCCTAGTTTCTTTCCCTTTTCTTCCCATTCTTTCCTCCTTTCTTTCATTGTTTCCCCCTGTCATTCCCCTCTTCTCTGGCGTTCCCCCCTCTCATTCTGCAGGTTTGAGCGCGGCCAGGAGAAGATCGTGGCTATCAGCGAGATCATCGTCCACCCGAAGTACAACTGGAAGGAGAACCTGAACCGCGACATCACTCTGCTGCACCTGAGGCGCCCGGTGGACTTCACCGACCGGATCCACCCGGTCTGCTTGCCCAGCAAGAAGGTTGCCAACACGTAAGACTCAACGCCGAAACACCGCTTCTATAGCCATGCCCACAGCGTATATAGCCACAATCATATCTTCTATAGCCACGACCACAGTGTATATAGCCACGACCACAGTATATATAGCCACGACCACAGTATATATAGCCACGACCACAGTGTATATAGCCACGACCACAGTATATATAGCCACGACCACAGTATATATAGCCACGACCACAGTGTATTTAGCCGTATCTTCTATAGCCATGACCATATCTTCTATAGCCACAACATCTTCTATAGCCACACCCACATCTTCTATAGCCACGCCCACAAAGCCAACGCCAAAACACCGCTTTCATAGCCATGCCCGCAACTCTCTCCGCTCTCTGCTGCGTTTTATTGTGTGAAGGTTTGAAATGCAAACAACAGAAACATGCTAGACAAACTACATATTTTTGATGTTTTTTGGTCACTGTTTTCCAAGTTTTTTGTCAATTTTTTTTTTTGATTTATTTGTAACTTTTTTCTGATGTTTTTTGTGATATTTTTCCTCACTTTTTTGCTGATATTTTTGCCACTTTTCTTCAATGTTTTTCTCTGCGGCAGCCTGATGACGGCCGGCTATAAAGGGCGAGTGACCGGCTGGGGCAACCTGAAGGAAACCTACAGCCCCTTGGCCAGAAATCTGCCCAAAGTGCTGCAGCAGATCCACCTGCCGATCGTAGAGCCCGACGTCTGCTGGAGCTCCACCGCCGTCAAGACCACCGACAACATGTTCTGTGCTGGTAACGTTTACGTTTCGTACTTCTGCTTCATGGTTCCCAGAAGAGGAATCCTGAAGGAATATGGTTACCCTCGGACTTCACATTTAGGGCCTCCAGCAAGTCAACGTTTTCACCCAAAATGCATTAAGATTTAGTGGATGAATCTGTCTGTTTTTGTGTTTTTTGTCAGTTTTCAGGCAGTTTTCACTGTTTTTGTGTCAGTTTTGTGTCAGTTTTCACTCAGTTATTTGTCTGTCTTCAGTTAGTTTTGTGTCAGTTTTCACTCAGTTTATTTCCAAGAAAATATGAAAGAAAACGCTGCTAGCAAGTCAAAGTTTTTCCTTCAAATATCTCCAGATGTACTCGATCAATTGGCCAGTTTTTGGAGGTTTTTTGAGTTTGTTAGGAGACAGTGTTGAACATACAGAGATTTTGTGTTGCAGGTTATAAACCAGAGGGAGATCCAACGTGGAGACGCCTGTGAGGGAGACCGTGGAGGACCGTTTGTGATGAAGGTGAGAACCATTTGATGACAGAAAACCATATCTAAGTGTCGTAATTGTATTCTTTCTACGGAAGCAAATACGAGACATTAGTACTGGGTTGCACCAGCATTTACCTTCACAAAAGTTTTGTTTTTGCTGCTGACAGACTCAGATTATTATGATTCTAAGTGTCTGACAACATTATGGGATGAATCCCTACAACCTCTTGGAGACGTTTCTTTTTTAAGGAGAAACAGCTCTGAAGTTGCTAGTGGTAAACCCACCAGACTCCATGTATATTATCAGGACTTTTAGCGTGTATAGAGCCAGCATATCTCCACATGTAAATGGGTGAATTAAGGGTTTATTTCAACCAAACCAGAGTGGTGATTGTTGGAACAGTGGAAAGATGAACCAAGACGGCTTTTGACAGTTTAATTTAGTTTCTCTGCACTTTGAATGAAGTGTGTTTAACGATGTTAAAAGTCTTGATTATTTACATGGAGTATGGTGGAGTTTGTGGAGGTTTTTATGTTTAAAAAAAAGGATATTACTATTTAACAAAAAGGTTGAGCTACTTTGTGTTTGTGTCTGTGTGTGTGTGTGTGTGTTAGTTACATTACATTACATGTCATTTAGCTAACCCTTTATCCAAAGCGACAATTAAGTGCTTTCAACTGTGAAGGTTCAAACTCCAGACACCAAGTAGTAAGTGCAAGTACATTGGCTTTAAATAAGCAAAGCTACAGAGACATGAAAGTGCAGCTTCAAGAATTTTATTTTATCATTTTTTTCCATTTTATCCGAGGTGTAGTCGGAAGAGATGTGGTTTTAGCCTTTGGTGGAAGATGTGTAGGCTTTCGGCCATCCTGATGTCTAATGGGGAGCTCGTTCCACCATTTGGGATGCTGTTGTGAATACGGAGGGCAGAGAGAGTTGAGAGAGGAGGGTAGAGTAGAGAGGGGAGTGTCTGTGGCAGCGTTGGGAGGCATGAGTAAGAAAGAGTCAGATGGAGGGAGGGTAGATAGATAGATAGAGTACATGTTGCCGGAGAAGAAGGAGAGGGTGAATGGATGTTACGGTGGACAGGTACGGTGTCTCTTGAGATGTGGTTGTGAGCTTGGTAGAGTGGGAGAGAGTAAGAGATGAAGAAACGGTCTGAGGTATGGAGTGGAATAACAGTGAGGTTGGAGGTTTCTGGTGAACATGAGATGTAGGTGGTTGTTGGCTTTGTGAGTGGGTGGTGAAGGAGCGAGTGAGAGGGCAAAAGAAGAGAGAAGGTGAAGAAAGGCAGCTGACTTCTCTGTGTGGATGTTGAGGGCCAGTTTCAGGGATGTGTGAAAGGAGGACATCCAGCTCCTCCAAGGACTCTCCCAGAGCACCTGGTGGGCAGTAGATAACAATGATGACTAGTTGTACCGGATGAGTTATGGTGACAGCACAAAGTTCAAAAGAGAGTCGGGTGAAGTGTGGCAGTGGGTAGAGAGAGAGAGAGAGAATCTCCACTTGGGGTTAACGAGGAGGCCTGTCTCACCACCTCTCCAAGCGGGTGTAGGGTGAGTGGGTGAAAGAGTGGGGAGGAGAGAGGAGGGCTGTTCTTGATTGAAGAAATTCTTAGTCGACTAATGGATTAGTTGATTTAATTGACACTTCTGTAAATTGGAGTTCCTCTGCAAAGAGTCACGCAAAAGCACCGCTTTAATTCTCGTGTTTTACCAGAGATGTGCTTGTATGCTTCTCGGACATAAGTCATTCAGCATGACAAAAGCCAGAAACGTGACCGATCGAGGAAAGGAATCTAAGTCGAGTAAGACCATAACGACCGATTAGTCGACTAAGAGGGAACAGCTGTGGAAGAGAGTGCAGCAGGAGTGGTTGTGTTAGTTGGTGTGATCCAGGTCTCAGTGAGAGCAGGGGAGTCAAGGGATTTCAGGCTGGCAAGGCCAGAGATGAACTCGGTCTTGCGTGTGGCAGACTGGTGGTTCCATGGGCCACCTGCAACAAGGTGTTGGGTGTGTGGACTGGGTGGGATGGGTACGTGTGTTGGGGTTGTGGAAGTGTTGCAAGGCAATGCGTGGTTTGTCTGTGTGGGAGCGCGTTTGGCCATGGTGACTTGGGGTGGTGTGGTTGGGGTGTGGGTGTTGGGACCCGCTCACCTTCCCGCTCGGCCTCCCGCGAAGACTCCTGTGTAGACTCCTCTGTCTTTGTCCTCCGGAGTCTTTGTCCGACGAGTCAGCCGCCGAGGCTGCCGCCCCAAGCACATGCCTACATACAAAGCTAGGAGCTGATCGGTCCAGCCTACAGGTGCAGAAGCCACACCCTCGCCAATCTCACAAAAACACCTGAGACTCGTTCGATCTCCATGCCCCTAATTCACACCACACACTAAACTACTTCCAATTTAACAAACACCACTACATTTCGCCGAACAACACCAGCAATCCAACTACAACCACGCAGCAGCAGCAGTAGTAGTAGAGGGTAAAAAAGTACAAGAAGTAGCAAATAACCCAATTAAACTAAGTACTTACCATAATATTTAGCAGTCCAGTACTCGGTTCCTTCCGAAATCAAAAGGACTCTGACTTTAGGTCTGACATCAGCTTACTCGGGTAGTCAGAATCAGGAGGGGAGGCCACACCCTCACTAATCAGTCAAAACATGTGTGTGTCTGTCTGTGCATGTCCAGAGGAGTGAGTGTGTGTATGTGTGTGCATATGTGCGTATGTGTGTGTCTCTATGTCTCTGTGTGTCTCAATGTGTATATAACAGTAATAACCCATCAGGTACTACATAACTACAAATCAGTCAAACCTGGGGTGTGTATGAGTATATGTGTATAGGACTATGTGTGTCTGTCTCTATGTCTCTGTGTGCCTCTATGTCTAGTAATACCCCTTCAATTACTGCACAACTAATAGCTAATCAGTCAAAGCAACTCTGTGTGTCTGTGACTGTGTGCATGTGTCCCTGTGTCTGTGTGCATGTGTGTGGCTCTGTGTGTATATGACAGTGGTAACCCTTCAAGAACCACGTAACGTGGCTGTGTTTTTGGGTCCAGTACCCAGCAGAGAACCGCTGGTACCAGATTGGCATTGTGTCGTGGGGCGAAGGCCACGACGGCAAGTACGGCTTCTACACGCACGTGTTCAGGATGAGGAAGTGGATGAACAAGGTCATCGACAACACGGCAGGAAACAACGACGAAAACTAGACAACAAGGTCATCGACGACACAGGAGGAACGACAACGAAAACTAGACTCAATGCTGAGAATCTAATAAAGTTAGTCCTCATGCTGCAAAACTCATGTCTCCAACTAATCATTTACCACCACATGTCCAGAATACCTCACATAGACAATCCTTATTAGGCTACTTCTAGTCCACCACTATTCAGAGTCAATTAGGCTATTGAACATTTTACTCAACTATTTATTTTATAGCTTTATTTACTTTGCAGCGTCAGATTACTAATATAATATAAATAAATGATGATGGATTAAAGTGGATAAAGAGGAGACTTTGTTGACCCCCATGGTGACATTCATCAGCTACCTGCCGAGAATACCCCCACTTTTATTTTGGCGAAAGTAACGCAAAAGTACCCATTACAATTCAGAGGCAGTAATATTGTGATAATATAACAAAGGACTCTCAAATGACAGAAACTAGGAATCAATAATGTATGACATTTTGGAATTAACTTTCCCAACACTGGTGTCAATAAGCTTGGGGTCAGTTAGAAAAGTGGTGGAATGACATGTTTTAGAAAGGCCAGGTGCTGATTAACATACAGTACAGGCCAAAAGTTTGGACACAACTTCTCATTCAATGCGTTTCTTTATTTTCATGACTATTTACATTGTAGATTCTCACTGAAGGCATCAAAACTATGAATGAACACATATGTAACAAAAAAGTGTGAAATAACTGAAAACATGTCTTATATATTTTAGATTCTTCAAAGTAGCCACCCTTTGCTTTTTTATTAATAAGGGAAATAATTCCACTAATGAACCCTGACAAAGCACACCTGTGAAGGTAAAACCATTTCAGGTGACTACCTCATGAAGCTCATTGAGAGAACACCAAGGGTTTGCAGAGTTATCAAAAAAAGCAAAGGGTGGCTACTTTGAAGAATCTAAAATATAAGACATGTTTTCAGTTATTTCACACTTTTTTGTTACTTATGTGTTCATTCATAGTTTTGATGCCTTCAGTGAGAATCTACAATGAAAATATTCATGAAAATAAAGAAACGCATTGAATGAGAAGGTGTGTCCAAACCTTTGGCCTGTACTGTAAGATAAAGGTTAAATGGCATTAACCTGCCATTATGATGGCAAATGACATAATGCAATGTCACCCATGTCAAATTTTTACACTTGTATCTAAAATCTCTGACCCATGTTATTTATTAGCCTATAATTGTGTCTCTGTCAAGCTTCAACCTTATGCTTTTTCTTAGTAGTTGCTTTAGGCCTATTTAAAGTTGCTTTATGAGCAAGAAACGACAACGAAAACTACACAACGAGGTCATTGACAACACAGGAGGAACCGACAATGAAAACTAGACTCAAAGCTAAGAATCTAATTCTCCATGATTCTCCTCATGCTGCAACACATACATCTCCGACTCATCATTTAGCCTCCAGCAATGCTGTGTGTTACCTAAAATAGCTCAGGACAGGGACATATACACAGACAGACACACACACACGCATACACAGACAAACGCATGCGTGCACACACACAAACAGACAGACACGCGCGCACACACACACTCACACGCACACACACAGACAGACACACACACAGAGATACACACACATACGCAGACACACACAAATGCACGCATGTGCACGCATGTGCACACACACACACACACAGAGACACACAAACGCACGCGTGTGCGCACACACAGACACACACACACACATACACACAGACAGACACACACACCAATAATGGTTTTGACAGCCCTAATATAAACTAATACTGCAATAACAAGGTACTCCTAGAGCAAATCTAGCTGGTGCTCACCCAGTCTTCCCATGATGCTTTGGGGTTCTGGGTCCTGTAGGGCGCCAGGCGCTGGCTGAGGGTCCAGCAGGCGGCGAGCACGGCAGCGCCGTTGAGGTCAGAGGCCGTGGAGGCGGCCGTGGGGCTGGTGTTGGGGACCGTGTTGGTGCTGGTCTCAGAGACGTGGATCTTAGAGCACGGGATACCCAGAACCCTGCTGGCTACGAAACGACATCCAAAATGTCCAAAAACAGACAAACATAGGCCAGACCGCTAATTTCAATCAGGAGAGACTTCTTTGCAATTATGAACATATTTATTGTACATACGACATGTAAATGTACGAGTCTCTGGAGATTGGACTCCATCGAACCCAAATATCCTAAAGGGTTTAAGGAACCCAAACAAATCCCCTGATGGAGTCCAGACACTGGTGGTGGAGAATAAATAGAGGGACCATCAACAGCCAAGCCTAGATGCAACCCAGGTCCGAGGGCGTGACCACCGGTGGCAGAAGGGGAGGAGGCGGGACGCACTCTATTTCCTGAAACGACAACTGCCAACCGTGGAAGAGAGAGCAGATTTAAAGCAGGGTATCAAGCTGTGATAGGCTCGTCGACAAATGGTCGACCCTGATTGGTTTAACTAACAACAACACAGCTGTTCTGATTACTACTGACAAGTGACGTACCGTGAAACAGCTGATCATTATGAGTGATGGAAAAGTTATATGAAGTCTTCCTTTAAGAATTTACGCTGAGCTTCATTAGTTGGTAAAGTTTAACAAATATGACAAATAGCAGTACGAGAAAAAAAAAAGAAAATAGGCATCGCTGCATATTTTATCGTGTAAAATATGAATACGGATCCTATTTAAAGTGGCTACTGTCTAAATGCAATAACCTGATGGCGGAAGGAATACGAGATTTGGAGTAATGATTACTTTATATACCGTATGTACTGCATGTAGGATCGCTTTCATTTTATTTCCAAGTGTGTATCTGTGGGCGTGTGCTCATCTTTAGCCTAGCTTACATTTAGGCAACAACTACATATTTATTTAATTTATCACAGCCAATGAATGAAGAAAGTTAAATTGGTCAGAATACAGGTGCTGGTCATATAATTAGAATATCATGAAAAAGTTGATTTATTTCAGTAATACCATTCAAAAAGTTAAACTTGTGTAATGTATACATTCATTCCACACAGACTGATGTATTTCAAGTGTTTATTTCTTTTAATTTTGATGAAAACCCCAAATTCAGTATCTCAGAAAATTTGAATATTGTGAAAAGGTTCAATGTTGAAGACACCCGATGCCACACTCTAATCGGCTAATTAACTCAAAACACCTGCAAAGGCCTTTGAATGGTCTCTCGGTCTAGTTCTGTAGGCTACCCAATCATGGGGAAGACTGCTGACTTGACAGCTGTCCAAAAGACGACCATTGACACCTTGCACAAGGAGGGCAAGACACAAAAGCTCATTGCTAAAGAGGCTGGCTGTTCACAGAGCTCTGTGTCCAAGCACATTAATAGAGAGGCGAAGGGAAGGAAAAGATGTGGTAGAAAAAGGTGTACAAGCAATAGGGATAACCGCACCCTGGAGAGGATTGTGACACAAAACCCATTCAAGAATGTGGGGGAGATTCCCAAAGAGTGGACTGCAGCTGGAGTCAGTGCTTCAAGAACCACCACGCACCACACTGTCGCATTCCTTGTGTCGAGCCACTCTTGCGGCGTCAGAAGCATCTCGCCTGGGCTAAAGACAAAAAGGACTGGACTGCTGCTGAGCGGTCCAAAGTTATGTTCTCTGCTGAAAGTAAATTTTGCATTTCCTTTAGAAATCAAGGTCCCAGAGTCTAGAGGAAGAGAGGAGAGGCACAGAATCCACGTTGCTTGAAGTCCATTGTAAAGTTTCCACAGTCAGTGATGGTTTGGGGTGCCGTGTCATCTGCTGGTGTTGGTCCACTGTGTTTTCTGAGGTCCAAGGTCAACGCAGCCGTCTACCAGGACGTTTTAGAGCACTTCGTGCTCGCTGCTGCTGACCGACTTTATGGAGATGCAGATTTCATTTTCCAACAGGACTTGGCACCTGCACACAGTGCCAAAGCTACCAGTACCTGGTTTAAGGACCATGGTATCCCTGTTCTTAATTGGCCAGCAAACCCGCCTGACCTTAACCCTATAGAAAATCTATGGGGTAGACAGACCCAACGACGCAGAAGAGCTGAAGGCCACTATCGGAGCAACCTGGGCTCTCATAACACCTGAGCAGTGCCACACACTGATCGACTCCATGCCACGCCGCATTGCTGCAGTAATTCAGGCAAAAGGAGCCCCAACTAAGTATTGAGTGCTGTACATGCTCATAATTTTCATGTTCATACTTTTCAGTTGGCCAACATTTCTAAAAATCCTTTTTTTGTATTGGTCTTAAGTAATATTCTAATTTTCGGAGATACTGAATTTGGGATTTTCATTAGTTGTCAGTTATAATCATCACAATTAAAAGAAATAAACATTTGAAATCTATCAGTCTGTGTGTAATGAATGAATATAATATACAAATTTCACTTTTTGAATGGAATTACTGACATAAATCAACTTTTTGATGATATTCTAATTATATGACCAGCACCTGTATAGCCAGCATATATAATAAATATAATGAAATAATTTAGTTCAGGCTATGTATAGTGCCTAGACCTGCCAACAAATGCTTATTGTTAGAAGAAAACCAAACCGTCCTTAGACCTATAGACCATTACTAACCTCAATCAGAATCAACTGCTCTGCCGATCTCCTGCGTCTCTCTCTGTCTCTCTGCTGAAATATCTTCCAATATCCATTTCATCTGCTCCATGAATTGAAGGATACAACAGTACAACAGACCTTTTTCACGGCAGACATGTTGACACATCATAGTAGGAAAAGCACAGGTGTGTTCAAACCCATTACCGATGGCTGCATTCCACTTAGGACAGGTCCTGGTATTAAACCATTAATAATGGCTGCATTCCACTTAGGAGAGGCCCTGGTATTAAATCATTAATGATGGCTACATTCCACTTAGGAGAGGCCCTGGTATTAAACCATTACCGATGGCTGCATTCCACTTGGGAGAGGCCCTGGTATTAAACCATTACAGATGGCTGCATTCCACTTAGGAGAGGTCCTGGTATTAAACCATTACTGATGGCTGCATTCCACTTAGGAGAGACCCTGGTATTAGTGAACCATCACCTTATAAGAGAAATTGTCTCTTGCTCTTGCTCAGTGCAGACGCTCTACTGCTTGCTCCTGCTTCTGCTTGCATATTTCTGCTGATAATCTTGCTTTTCCTCTGAGAGAAACTATGAGCAGCGGCTCTTGTATATTTATAAATCACTGGACTATACATTTTTTTTAGACATAGTAGGCTATTGTCATATTTGAACATTTTTCTGCGTGAGCGTGGCCTAACAATAGCTCAAGCCTGTCCTAAAGTGACTGTAGCTAAAGCGAATTAGCAGCAAGATGCCACCCTTCTCCATAGAGGACTACTACAAACTCCTTCAGAAGATTGCAGTTCTGGAAACCAAAATTTACCGGTTAGAAGTAAACGTGGAAGTGAACGGATCATATGGAAATGACACCACTTTACCAGTGACCCAAAACAATGGACAAAAGCATGCTAACACACGGCTAACTAGCACCAGCAAGACCACAAAGAAACAAGAGGGCTGTGGAACGGGTAATAAATCTACAAGTGGCAGTCCTCCCTGGAACTCTCTTGGTGCAAAGCCTAAGAGTAAATCATTTTCCTGGGAAATGGGAGGACGACTAACGGGCAGGACACAGCGCCCTGAGATTTGTGATACGACTGGCTGGCCTGCATTACCATCCAGGCAGAGCGCCTCTTCAACCCCTATTCTTAGTAGGACACAGCCGTGGACAGCTGCAAAAGGGAAAATCAGCAACAAAATGCCTCCCCAACAACTGAGTGTGCAGGTGAAGAACAGATTTGCTCCTCTGCTGCAGGACCCTGGACATGACCTGGATTACATCTCATCGTCACACAGCAGGGTAAGGACTGAGAGCAAATCTAAAAGTAAAAAGCTACAGAGAAAGCTAACAACTGGGCCCCAAACTCTGATTGTGGGTGACTCTGCTGTGAAAGATATAAAAAGCAAGATATAAAATGCTCCTGGTAGGGTCTCCCAAGGCAAAGTGATCTCAGGTGAGGGGCCAGACAAAGAATGGTTCAAAAACCCTATGAATAAACGAGGTAGAGATGGAGTGACCCTGCCCTGAGGAAGCCCTGGGGACGTGGAACGTCACCTCTCTGTGGGGGAAGGAGCCGGAACTGGTGCAGGAGGTGGAGCGATACCGGTTAGATCTGGTGGGGCTTACCTCTACGCACGGTCTCGGTTCTGGAACCATACTCCTGGATAGGGGTTGGACTCTTTTCTTCTCCGGTGTTGCCCAGGGTGTGAGGCGCCGGCCGGGTGTGGGGATACTCACAAGCCCCCGGCTGAGCGCCGCTACGTTGGAGTTTACCCCGGTGGACGAGAGGGTCGCCTCCCTACGCCTGCGGGTTGTGGGGGGGAAAACTCTGACTGTTGTTTGTGCATATGCACCAAACAGGAGTTCGGAGTATTCGGCCTTCTTGGAGACCTTGAGTGGAGTCCTGCATGGGGCGCCAGTGGGGGACTCCATTGTTCTGCTGGGGGACTTCAACGCGCACGTGGGCAATGATGGAGACACCTGGAGAGGCGTGATTGGGAGGAACGGCCTCCCTGATCTAAACCAGAGTGGTTGTTTGTTGTTGGACTTCTGTGCTAGTCATGGATTGTCTATAACAAACACCATGTTCGAACATAGGGATGCTCATAAGTGTTCTTGGTACCAGAGCACCCTAGGACAAAGGTCAATGATCGATTTTATAATCGTTTCATCTGATCTGAGGCCGTATGTTTTGGACACTCGGTTGAAGAGAGGGGCGGAGCTGTCAACCGATCACCATCTGGTGGTGAGTTGGGTCAGGGGGTGGGGGAAGACTTTGCCACAGACCGGTCTACATGTGTTTTGTGGATCTGGAAAAGGCGTATGACCGGGTCCCCCGGGAGATACTGCGGGAGTATGGGGTGAGGGGGTCTCTTCTCAGGGCCATCCAATCTCTGTACAACCAAAGCGAGAGCTGTGTCCGGGTTCTCGGCAGTAAGTCAGACTCGTTTCAGGTGAGGGTTGGCCTCCGCCAGGGCTCCGCTTTGTCACCAATCCTGTTTGTAATATTTATGGACAGGATATCGAGGCGTAGTCGGGGTGGGGAAGGGTTGCAGTTTGGTGGGTTGGGGATCTCATCGCTGCTCTTTGCAGATGATGTGGTCCTGATGGCATCATCGGCCTGTGACCTTCAGCACTCACTGGATCGGTTTGCAGCCGAGTGTGAAGCGGTTGGGATGAGGATCAGCACCTCTAAATCTGAGGCCATGGTTCTCAGCAGGAAACCGATGGAGTGCCTACTCCAGGTAGGGAATGAGTCCTTACCCCAAGTGAAGGAGTTTAAGTACCTTGGGGTTTTGTTCGCGAGTGAGGGGACAATGGAGCGGGAGATTGGTCGGAGAATCGGCGCAGCGGGTGCGGTATTACATTCAATTTATCGCACCGTTGTGACGAAAAGAGAGCTGAGCCAGAAGGCAAAGCTCTCGATCTACCGGTCAGTTTTCGTTCCTACCCTCACCTATGGTCATGAAGGCTGGGTCATGACCGAAAGAACGAGATCCAGGGTACGAGCGGCCGAAATGGGTTTCCTCAGGAGGGTGACTGGCGTCTCCCTTAGAGATAGGGTGAGAAGCTTAGTCATTCGTGAGGAGCTCGGAGTAGAGCCGCTGCTCCTTAGCGCCGAAAGGAGCCAGTTGAGGTGGTTCGGGCATCTGGTAAGGATGCCCCCTGGGCGCCTCCCTAGGGAGGTGTTCCAGGCACATCCA